>VXBA01002396.1:1076528-1143292 GCA_013399895.1 Serilophus lunatus | reverse complement strand
GCTGAAAATACCGTACCATCGAAGTCGGTTGTTCTTGGGACTTGTACTGTGTTTTTAACCACATCCTTTCCTCTTGTTGCTCTGCTGCATGCAGACCCTGACTGTTTTCTGTTTTCTCTGTGTTTTCTTTTAAATATTCTGAAATACATCTGAGAGAGAGCTTGTAGGGAGAAGTATTTGGCTTTCAGATGAGGAGAGTTTGGGAAGCCCTCAGTTTTGGCACTGCACTCTTTTAAATGATTGAAATAAATTGAAGCTTGACCAATGATTTGCAGTGTTAGGCCGACTATTTAAATGAAGAATTTGTAATAGTCTTGAATTATTGAAAAATAACTGAAAGTGTGGCAACCCATGCCTCACCCACTCTATTTGCCAAGTTATGGCATCTGGTACCTGGCTGCTCCGTGTGAGAGGGTAATGAAGTTTTCTTTTTCTTTGATGATACCAACAGGGAGAAAATTGAACTGAAACAGAATCCAGCTCAGTCAGCCCACACGGGGATAACAAATCAGTGGTGTAAAATGTTAGCTGGGATGGAAACCTATTGTAAAGAGAAGGCATAATTTCCAGCTTTCCTCAAGGAAAAATTAAAAAGATAACAAATTAGAGCCTCGAGTATGAATGTTTAGATCCAGGCTTGTAGCTTTCCAAGATATGAGAAATTGAATTTTGATTTATGACCACTGTTTGTCACAGGGATGACCAACCAAACTATCAAGGGACAGCAGTTGAGTCTGCTGCAGATTTAATTAAAATAAATCTGTCACCTAATAGATTTTTCTAATTTTGCATGCAATAGTATTCTTATTTCGAAACAAGAAAATTTAACAGTGTTGCTCTTGAATTTATGAAGTTCTGTGGCTCTTGAAAGACTGTTGCAGTCTTATGAGAGATGGATTTTAGAAGTGCTTTATCAGGTGATGTGGGCAAACTTAAATATTTTGTAATTGGCCATTGAAATACGTTTAAGGAGATACAGAGTCGTTAAAGCCTAAGGAGCAACTGAAAAGTCCTTTGGGGTCAAGGAGTGAGCGATAAGATCTCATGGGAACAAGGAAGATGGGCACGTGGGCTGGCTGAGTGCAGTTACACTACGTGGCTTTTTGTCTGAACTCGTGCATTTATGATAAATGCCCTGGCATATTTACTTGTTTTAAGCAGTCAGGAAAATAAGTTGGTGGGGTTTTGGTTTATTTTTGGGTTTTTTAGGGAAAAAACCCAATCAACCAAGCATCTCTGCCAGTGGTGTCTCAGAAAGTGAAGTGTGGAAAGTACAAGCGATGTGGAGTAGGAAACTGTCCCATTATACACAATTGGGCCTTTTTTCCCCCTTTTTAGGCAGTTTTGGCAGTACTTGTAATAGTGTCCAAGGAGTTTGAAACCAGAAGCTTTGTACTGAGAGCCCAAGACTTTTTCATTTAGGAAGAATTGCAAATTTATTTATATATCCCAACTCAGCAAGGCACTCAGGAGAGGTGCTGACTGACCTTTACTTTCCCCTAACTTCACCTTTAGAAATTGCAGTGTAATTGCTGCTAGCTTGTGAGTTGGGAAAGCCTTCCAGAGTGTGTTTCTGCCTCTGAGCTTTCAGAATAAAAAATAAATGTGTTTTTAAAAACGCTTGCTCATGAGTTTTTTTTAAGTCCTGGTCCTTGAAGATGACTTTCAGTGCTTGACTGGAGATTTCTTGTGCTGAAATTGTATTAATGAGTGCCTTTGATAAATCTACTAGAATGTGATATGCCGTGCCTTGATGGTGTTGATTGCTTGAAAGCACATGTGCAGTTTATGTGCACACGTGTAGAGAGTAGGGGACAGCAGGGGGGAAGAGTTGAGCTCCTGATGTGAATTGCTGTCCCATCACTTATGTGTTATTTCACTTTTAAGTTTTTTATCCAGCTTGCTTGACGGGAACAGAAATAATAGGGCTACATGAGCTTGCATCTAAACACCAGGTATGAAGGAGTACTTTGCTGCAAATCAGCATGTTTCTTTGAAGATTTTGAAAGCCAGATCCTTGGGTAATTCATCACTGAAAATACATTTTTGTCTGGCAGCTAAGTAGATTTGAAGCTTAATTCAGGGCAAAAAAAGGCAGGTGGATCTGTGAGGAAATCCAGACATACCTGTTCAGTGGAGATTGCTGAGTGAAAGTAAGGCTTTAGCTGCTTGAGGTGTGGGTGGGCTGTAAGAGTTCAGTCAGCCTCTAATTTCTGCTGTAATAGTTTGGATTTTCCCCAAATGCTGTCTGGCAACTTTATGTGCTTAAAGTTACAGTGTCAATGTTTTTTAGACAGTGGGTTTGTATCAGCAGCTGTGTCACCAGAGAAATGGGTGACATCTATCACTTCTACTGTCTTGCCAGGTCCCTGCTGGCTCCATGACAGGAGATAAAAATAGGGTTGTGTCTTTGCTTCATTCTCTTCAGAAATGAACTGCCCCCAGAAATGCCAGCCCTGAATAAAATGTGGTTTGCTAAGGAATGCCAGGGCAAGGGTGTAGGGGAAGGGAACCTGGCCTGGGCTTAGGCAGACTGTGGTCAGTAGGTAACCAGCCAGCTGCTGGGCTTTGCTGATGAACTCTCTGCTTGCAGATGATCTCTAAAAAAAGCAAGACTGTTTTTAAGAGAATTGAGGTTTACTTGGTTCCTAATAAGGATGCATATCTGTTGAATGAGTTGACTTTAATAGTGAGAGACAACAGCGTTTAGTTTCCCCACATAGATTTTAAAATAAGAGACAGTTTTTTTCAAATCATTTTGTTATAAATGAGTGGTTTCCTTTTCCTGTGTCCTGTTCAAGTGTATACCCCAACCTGATCATTCATGAAGGACATGTTGACTTTTTCAGGCTTGCTGTACTGGCTGAATACTTTGCAAAAATGTTTTTTAATCTTCAAAGTGGAACTGCTGTGTTCCAAGCTTCTCTGTTGCTGGTGGATTTATGAGTACCAGGTTAATGAGCTTCTCTGCAGACATACTTTAAAGAACTTTCTTCAGATGGCTGCATGTCACTTCCTGGTATGAAATTAGCACGTGGCAACACTGCATAGACTGCTTTCAGTGTTACAGTTCCAGCTGTGGCATAATACCTACAGGCATAAGCAAGTATTTGCCCCATTTAACTTCCCAAATAAAAGTTTCCATAAGAAATGGTGTAGGGGTTTACACATGTGGGCACATAATTGTTTTCACATTGACTTATTCTAATTCCTCTAATTGATAGCAAACTGCTTTTCTGTCAAAACATTTAGCAAACAGGAATGTGTGTTAGGAGTATAGCTGATAAGGCTATTTGTGTTAAAGCCCCATTATAAAAATGTACAATAATAGGTTTTTCCATTCCGATTGCAGCTGCCATGGTTTGTGGTGCTGTCAGTCTATCTCCTTGAACTTAGACCATGTGACAGGAACGTGTGAGCGCCAGCTTCTTGTGGTTTGTAGCAAGTGGCATGAATACCAGAAGGCTAGAGATGTGCATCTGTTTAATTAAAAATCTTACTTAGAGGTACGCTTTTGTGCCGCTTTCTAGGCAATTTAGAACCCCTGCCAGCCTTAGTGGCATGGTGTCACTTGGTGATAGAGGAAGAAGTTGGGTAATAGGAGAGTTAAACTGGTCCAAGAGTGGTGTATTTTTGGTTGGCATGAAGTGCCACAGGAGACTGGGCATGCCAGGCACAGTCGGCTCCTTCTGGCATCTCAGAACCCTTGGGCCTGACTTGTGGCCTTTCACTTTGCTCATCAGAATCACTTGTCAGAACTCGTAGAAATGGGATTGCCATTTTGAATTCTAAAATTTAAATTGTTTTTGTTGTTACTTTTGTCAGTTGGTGGTGACTGAAAGGTTTGCATCTTGATGCACTTGTGCTGCTGGCCCCACCCATGCTGATCTTGTCACTTGACCTCTGTCTCCTGACTGCTCCTCTTCTCTCTGCTTCTCTACACGTCATGAATGTGTATCAATCACAGGACAGGACTTCTTTGAAGTGTTTGGGTGTATAGTGAAGTTTGAAGCTCTCATTCTGTACGTTTGGCTTGGGTGGTTTTTTACTGGTTTGTGGAGTACCTCCCATAGTCACACCTCAGCCCTACTGTCTCAGACTTTATTTAGATAACTGTTTTGATCTTGAGAAGTAGGTGGTTTTCAAAAAAAGAGAAATGTAATTTTCAGTATATTCATGTGTAGTGCAAGTACCAAACATCAAAGGACTGAAAAGGCATCTGAGGTTCTATTGAGGGGTTTTTCAAATACATCTAGACAGGAATTTGTTTGGGTTACCTGGTTAATGTTGCAAAAAAATCTTTTTAATTTTTAATGTGATCCTTGGAAAGAGTTTCTTTCTATAAGATGCTTCATAAACAAGTTTCACCAACCAGGCAGGTGCTACATGGTGTAATTTTACTCGGGTGCTTTTTTTTTCATTGAGGACTGTGCTTGTCTTTGCTGCTTTTCCCTGCTGCAGATCGGTTCCAGTCGTAGTGTTTGGAGTACCTCGGTCTAGCTAGCTTTTTAACCTTTTTCTTTCACTTCTGAGGTGGGTGAGCATGTGTGAATATGGGTTTTCTGGGAGCTTGCCCCTCCCCTGAGTGCAGGTCACCCTGAGTGCCCAATTCCTCTGTGGAAAGGTCTGTCCACCCCGGGCTGCTCTCCCCTCCCTCTGCAGGAAGGCAGCACGTGGGTCTGGGGCTGCTCCTGCACCAGAAGGGCGGTGCCTTGGCTCTCCTGGCTCCTCTGCCTCACCCCTTCCAAGTCCCACACTGGAGGGGTGTCCTGGAGGAGGCAACGGCAGCGAGACAGATCCAGCTGACCTTGCATAATGCAACATGGTTATTCTAGGCAGGAGGTTTGATGTGGAAAACCTTTGGAAAACACAACAAATACTTTCTTTCTGAGTAAACACATGCGTCAAACCGTTGGAAAGAATAAATACATTTTTTAGAAGGTGAAGGGGGAGAATCCTCCCAACCCCTTCAAGAACAATTTTCTGTGACTCCTCCAAGTTCTTGTCTGTGGAACAAGAACAGCTGTAGTTAGTATTTCAGCTTGTCTGATCCAGGATTAAGAAAAAAATATGGTAACACATGAAGAAGAAATGGGAAATTGGTTCTTGGGAAGGAATTGTTTAGTTTTCCCTGTGAAGACAATAAGCCCTGTGGTAATTTGAAGTCTAGGCTGTGGTGGCCTTTCATATCTTGTGCAGAGTGTCCTCTCTTGAAGTGAGCTGCAGCTGTTGCACAATATGTTCAGAAAGCATAATCATTGGGTTTTTGAGCTACATTCTATTTTCAGAAAAGCTTTTAAGTTCCTCGTAGTGAAGAAGAGATGGCAGGAGTGCCACAGTGACACTGTGTGCTGCATCTTGGCTGCAGGTTAAGACAACCCTGAGGTCAATGGCATTAAGGGCTCTTGGGGCAATCAATTACCCTTAACGAAGTTGATAGGATCAAAGCTCTGGAATTGCTTCTGAGGGCCTGGTCCTGCCAGTGCTTTGCAAAGATGAGCAGATCTTGTCTGGGAAGGAGGAATTGTTCTGTGGTTATGTGCTTTTGAAAACCTCATCCAAGTCGTGCAGTTCCACTGCCTACAGCTGTTAAAGAACTAGTCTCTTCTTTGCTGCGGCCAGTGGGTGTGTTTTATGGATTTTTTTTGCCACGTTTTGTGCAGTTCTAGAAAGGGTTGTGCAGTAGTGTTCTACTATACAGTAAAAGCTTTCACTTCCTGACTGTAGACCTGGGACACTGCCAGACCATGGCATGGGAGCATGCTGTCTACATGAGCTTTCTCATGGAAATGAGAACTGCCAGCTGACCCTTCTGTTTGGCCAGCTTCTCTTTACTGAGGGTTTCTTCTCTTTTAGCTTCCCTGTTGATCATGACCTTGCCTAAAAAGGGTAAGTGTCCAGCTTCTGCTCAGAGTACTGAAGGCAGGGTACAGTCTGAGCTCAAGACCAGGTGGCATTTATTCTTCTTGCAGCTTGCAGTGTTGCTGAGGTCTCGTGCTGTCAAACTGTTATGGGTGAACTGTTACGGGCTTCTGCATTCCCGGATCTGAGTATCAGCAGCAGTACTTAATACACTATCAGTACTTATTAGAGATTTACTTTAAAAGCTTGTTGCAGTTGTTTCTTTTGGTTGTTTTTTTGCATAACTTACTGCAGTGCCCATCAGTATACAAAATCCTTTTCTCCTCTGAAGGCCGTGTAGTGGCTTTCTAGTTTATGCCAGTGGCAATATTGGTCATCTGTACTTAAGATTGCTTGAAACCTGGTACATAAATACTGTGTCTGATGTGATCTGCTGCCAAGGCAGTTTTTTCTCCTCCCAGAAATATCTGTGTATTTTTTCATGCTTTCACTCAAAAAGTGTTCTGGAATGGTTGTGAATTTAAAAAAAAAAAAAAATCAGAAACACTTTGACATACTTATGTAAACGTTGACAGATATATTTTAAAAATAAATATTGGATCAGTTACTCTTTTATTTCCTTGTCAACGCCCGAGTTCAATATTTGGCCCTGGAAGAGCTGTAAACGGCTTAATTAACAGGCAGAGCAGAGCTCTGGGAGGCAGGTGTTGGGATTGTGTGGGCGTCTGCTGATAAGAGTCATTATTAGAGGGGAAACACTAAGCCTTGGTCTGTGCTATTGGCAGATAAAAATTTTCAGGTTCCTTTTGTAGCAACATGTTACTTTGTACACATTGGATCTGAAGGCATACATTCATACTGATTTATTTGCAGCTTTGCTCCCGTGTCTTATTTTTTATGTTACAAGTAAAATTGTTTCCTTTAAAATCAAACAAAAACACAGTGGGTGTATGAGATCTAATTAGATGATGGGGGGTAATAAGTGTGGTATTCTTTTTTCCAGTCATTTTATAATACATCTGGGTTTTCACAGTGACCATTGATCAAGTGTTATTACCCTTCTCTTGTCATAAAACTCCGAAGACAAGGACGGCATGGTAGTATTTCTTAGACTTTGTTTTATTTGAATAAGGAAAACCCCTTATCAGAGACTGTGAATGCTAGATCTAAGCAAACTAGATATGCCCTTTCTTCAGAACTCTGGGTAAGGAAGGAGATTACCCTGAATTGCTGTGTGGATTAAAGTAGGGTACTTTGAGATCTTTCCAGTTTATACATAAATGTGAAGGTAATGAGCTTATTCTTTCATGAATTGATGAATATGTACCCTGTATAATTGTCAGTGTATTTAATGTGTGAATTTTTAAGGGCTTTCCTACTCATGTATTATCAAGATGTTAAGTCTTAACACCAGGTGAACTAGTAATATTTTATTTTCTCTTTCCTCTTCTGATAGAGATCCTCGACCAACCAACCAACGTGTCAACAAGCATGTAAATAATGACACCTATCTTCGGGTTCAAAACCTGACTATCTTAGTCAGAAACATTAAGACTTACTATCAGGTGAGATTTCTGCTTATTGATCTGTGATGTTTGTTGTACTGTTTTAGCTAATGCAGAATGGTGGGGGCTCAAGCTTGCTGCAGGAAATGGAGAGGAGATTGTGTTTGTGTAAAAGTACTTTCAGCCATGCTTTTTCTTATGACAATACAGTTATCTATCTATTCCTCATGGCCAGAGGCTGCTTCCCTGCCTTCCTGTTTTTAAAGAAGAAATTGTGCTCAAAGATTGTGATAGCATTTGGCGGTGCATGGAGTAGAAAGGCTCTTTTGTGGTAGGGTTGTATGTTGTGTATGTGAAGGGATTTGCTGAAATTGAAATAAGTGTTCCTAGCTATAAAACTTGTTTAAAACAAGCAACCTTCTTTCAAAGGGATTGCTAGGAAATAAAATGTTGATGAAGGAATGTTTTTAACACTTGTTAGGTGTCATCCTTGAGCTGGCTGTCAGTGTTCCTCTACTGTTACAGTGCACCTCTAAAACCAGGTGGTGACAGCTGAGCACCTTTTTTCATCTTGGCTGCTGCTGGAAAGCTGTAGCAGCAAATTCAGTGACTCTAAATAGAATATCTGTATGCATGCTGTTGTGTGTATTTGACTCCTTAGTGAGGAGGTAACTGGTCTACTCTTTCCATCCGGACATCTTTGGCCAGATTTGGATGCTGTGAAGTGTAAAACAGGCTGAAACCACTGAGGACTGTTAAAATGCTTCTCTATCTGTGTGTATCAATCATACCATTAACAAGCCAAATAAACTGCAGGAGTGGATGTTAGTGTGCTCAACCTGGACACTTAAGCTTTTCTGTATACATAGAAGAGACTGTATTTTGAGGACAAAACCATACACAGAAGAGATGGAGTGTAGATGACTTGCTTAGGGAAGCCTGAAAGACAGGGACTTGTGAAAAGTGACAAAGTCAGATGAGGTGTATTACTCATCTGTGCAAGAGAGAGCAGCCTGCTAGAAAAATGAAGTGTGTAGCTCGAGTTTGAGATGGTGTAGGAGGGTATTATTGTGTATTTCTGAACACAGATGATCTGTGTGTCTATTGTTGAGCACTGTAGATGCTGATGCGATGTCATTCCTGAGGCTTGTGATTTCTAAGGGGAAATTCCATTTGATTGTAACTAGAGGCTGAAGTTTGGGATTTGGTGGTTGGTGTTTTTTTGTTGTTGGTTATTTCTGTTACTTGGTGAATAGTCTAAATGTATATGGATCCTGCAAGAAAAGAGGACAGGACTAGGCTTTTTCCCTTTCTCCTCAGCCCCACAAGACTTAGTCTGAGAGTTTAGTCCTTCAAGTGTTGAAACTCTTTTTCATTCATGTGCCTCTTCTGTTTTGAAGCTGATACTCTGACCTCTTCTGAGTACCTGAAGAGAGATCAGAGTGAGGACAAAAGTGATTCAGAGTTGAGTTTGTTGCTCGTTTGCCTAGCTGTGAGCTGTGTAGGCATAATCCAATAAAGCTACCAACAACTGAAATAGGTGAAGACACAGACTTTTCAATGAAAAACAGTAGTTGAGTTTTGTGGTGGCAGGTGTAAAAGTGATGTTGCTATGGAGTCCAGAAATTGTCCTAAGAATCTTACTGCCTGAGAACTACACATACTGTAGGTAAACAAAGCGGTCACGAGGGCTTGGCGTTCTCTGCATTTAGTCCTGAAAACATAATTACAACAAATTCTAAAATAGCTTTTGGTGATAACATTATATAAGAAACTTATTTGTGCATGCCACAATCAGATCTGCAGAGCAAATCCAAGGTCTTGATGATGATCTGAGATTCCCTTTCATGTGGTGGTGTGCAACCTTCAACTCTCCAGTCTGAGAGGGAGAGAGGGGGTAAGGCCATCTATGCTGTAACCAAGCCCTGTGTGTGATTGATGCCAAGTATAATGTTACATCTGTACTTGTGTCTGTGTTAGATGCTGGGAGGGTTTCTTGTGGATTAGGATATGATTTAAGTACCTTGTATTTTTTTTTTCCAACATAAAACCAAATGGACACTTTGGAATGTTAAAGATTCTTAATAATTAAATGTTGTTAGGCTACTTCTCTCCAGAATATTAGATTTGTTTTTAAATACGCTGAAGTTGTGGGCATTGTTTGATGAAGTAGTACTAATACATTAACCTAAGTTAAAATGAGGGTAGTGTTTTCAGTGACTGAAAACATGATTGCAGACTGGAAACAGGAGGGAAAAGTTCCTGACAAACAACAGGAACACAAATTTTCTGCTTCCTCAAGAGAAACAAAAGCTCTAAAAATACCATGTTGGCCTTGATGTTTTATATTCTATTTTGCTTGATGGACCCAAGTCAAGTTTACAGCTTAATTTCTGAATTTGGTAGACCAGGTTATTTAGAATGAGGAAAATGCCACTTCACTCTTGATTGAAGGACATGGGTAGGTATGAAAGAATGCTTGCCCTTCTCTGTACTGGGCAGGAGCAATCAAGAATATGACATAAATTCATGGTTACTGTAAACTGTATCTGAGGAAGATGACACAAGTGCCTACTAAAATTAACACTTGATATTCAGAAGGCAGCTGACATTTCAGGTGATGTAATTGTCCAGTCTATCTGTATCTAATATCAGATTTCTCCTATCTGTATAGCTGATCTCTTAAAGCAAAATTCTCGTTAATACAGATATTATTATTTCAGAAAAGAAAGAAAGGTCTGATCCAGAAGCACGAATCCAGGTGTTACAGTGTTGGCACTTTCCTGATCTCATAAGCTGAGGGTCTGTGCTGGAAATGACTATGAACAAACCAGGTTATTGGTGGAATTTTACTTTGATGGGAGCTATGAAGATCAGCTCCTACCTTTGCTTCATCAGACATACCTTGAGAGGGGTAAGCATAATGAGGAAGCTTTTTTTCAGTTCAAATAACTTATTTTTTTTAGAAACTTGCTAACTAAATTTGTTCATTAACAATTTTCTGAAGAGTTGCCATCTTGCAACTTCCAGCTGCATAAAACTGGCTTACTGATGCCAAGACTCTTAAAATGGAGGACAGCATTGGTTGCTGCAGCCTTTGGTGTGTTTTCTGTTTATTTATTGGCTATGTAATATTTGTTATTACAAATAAGCATGCAACATCCCTGCGTTTGCCATTCTCTTGGCAGTTGTACCTTTGCAGGTCTTCTGTTAACCTGAGAGGCCCTTCTTTTGAAACTTAGCAAATTACTCGTTTTGCTGTGGGATTTCATGAGCATTCATGATAGTGTCATTAATTGCATTTAATAACTGTTCCGTGACTGGTTCACGGGAGAAATGGCTGGCCATAAAACTTCTGGAGTTGGTGCCATATCTTGGAAAAGGGCTGAGCACAGCAGAATGTTTTCATTGCTCATAATGTGAGTTTTATGTGACTCTTGCTCTGACTGAATTCTGACACTTGGCTGTCTTTAAACTGGAATTCAAAATGGTTTTGTAGGGAATAGTTTAGTACAGAGAGTACAGGTTACCGTCTGTAACTGCAGTGTGGACATTGATTAAAAGGCCAATAGACAACTGAGTGTATTGCAGGAGAGATGCTCATTTATTTCTCCCTGGTTCAGGTGTTGTGTGTCCTGGTCAAAGGTTAAAGTCTTTACTGCATACTTCAGCTCACCAGTGTATCTGGAACAGATTGGCTTCCAGCTGTCATCTGCTGCCTTGTATTGATAACAGAGTTTGGTCCTTAAGCTGACACTGCCTGGCCCAGTGCGACAGGGGTGAAATTATCTTGCTATTTGTGAGCTCTGTCTTCACTTTGAAATGCTCTGTTGTGAGCTGTGCTGAGGTTTATCTGCTGGTCCAATTAAATTGTCATGAAAACAGTTCATTCAGCCTTGCACTACTCACACTTGATGTTGGGCTTCACTAAAATAAGCACTCTTGGCAGCGAGCAGTTATGGCCTTACTTCCCTGTTGCCTTGTGCTGCTTTTCTAAATGATGGTTAATCCCAGCTGTGGCAACATTCTTCAGTGTGGTGTTGCACTGTCCTTGCTTCTGGAAGAGTGGGATGAGTGTTTAAAACCCCCCAGGAGCAAACCCTTTGAGCTGCAACAAGAGTAAATCCTGTAGATGTTGCTAGAAGTTTCCATGCAAGAGCTGCAGTCCTTCTGTCTGCAACATTTGGATAACATGTTACCTATAGGGTTTTGGAAGAAGCTTCAAGTGGCTTTGTGGTGCTTCCTCTGCTCATGTGTCAATCTTTGGGATTAGTGTTTTTTCTGAGGAACTGAAAATCATTTTGATACCAGTTTATAAAAAATGAGTTTTATGAAAGGTTCTGTTTTGATGTCAGGTAGCTTCCTAACCTTCAAGAAATGCTAGCAATCACCTCAACAGGATATGCTAACCTCTGAAGCAAAAAATCCTACTTTTTACATGAGAAACTTCAGGCTGACAGAAGAAAAGAATGTGATCATCCCTTGGCTACTCTCTGGATGGGTATTATGGTCACATCTGGAGTATGTGGAAGACAAATGCTAGTGGAAGAAATACTGCAGTGTGGTCATGGCTGTATTTTTGTTGGTTCTATTCCCTACAGTTGTGGCCACTAAATACCTAACAGATTACTTCATGTTTCTAAAAAGGTTGGAAATATCTCCTAGTTAAAAAAAAGTTTTACTGAGACGCAATTCTGAAAGCAGTTGTGACTGTGTGGCATGTGCAACTTCAACAAGAAACTCATAATAACCCTTAGTGTTCTTATTACAGTGAAGTAGGGGGGGTGAGGAGTAAAGATGAAACAACTGACTGAATCTTTAGAGACTATGTCACTGCAGATCCTACTTTCCCCATCTAAATTGCTTAACTGGACTCAGAGCTCATGGTGAGCAAGGATGCCTTACATCTAAGGCGTGTTTCTTCAGACCTGTGTCCTCCTTTTACTGGGCTGCTCTACACTTGTGTAAAACAAGTACAAGCAGCAGAGTTTTTATCAGGCATGTTGAAGGATGCTAGCTACCTATGAGGTTGAGTGTTGCAACTGGTTGGTGCTGAGGCTGTTTCTCATTTCTCGAGCAGAGATGTTTGTCTTCTGGCTGGGGTAAATGGTGCTTCTTCCTGTGAAGCTCTTGGCAATATTGGAAGCCTCCAGATCAATAAACAACTCTCACTTCTGTAGTTGAAGCACTGAATCAGGTTTAGAGCTCTTGACTGGATTGCAAAGAAGTATTCAGACTTGAAGCTCCAGATTTGGGCACAGTTTATGGACTGGCAACTGTATGCAAGCTATAAATAAAGTTCTGGAAGTAGCAGTGTTCTCTTGTGTAAGCTGGAATCTTTCCCTACTAGGCAGGCTTGTTCTAGGGGGCTAGTTATCCAGTCCTTAGCAGAGTAAACACCATAATGGTAGAAATGCACATAAATGTACATGCTCTTGAGTCAAAAATAATTCCTCTGTTCTGAAGGGCAAAGCTTGTACCCACAATAGGCTACTGAATTGGGTAAAACTAAACTTTTTGTGCCAGGTGTGTCGATTTGGTGTGTCTGCTTTCATTTGATTCATGTTCCCTAGAGATCTTAATTTTGTCTGGGGGACAACCTTTCCTCATCTTGGGCTTTGAATTTCAAGATTATTATCTGAGAACATCAGTTTTCTCAAGAGCAAGGTATCAGAAGCTTCAAGAGAAACTGTTCCTAATTCAAATACTTTGGTCTCGTACTCCTAAGTGAAGTTCTTTACCTTTTTTGTACAGTTGAGTGGGCCTTATGCATATAGTCTCCCAAATTGTTTCAGCATTGGCGACTGTATTGTAGCACCAAAGGGTAGTGTGCACATTCTTGTGTCCTTAAGTTACAGCTGCACAGAGAAACAAAAGCGAGCAGCCACGGAGCTTCTCCATCTTTCACAAGTCTACATAAGCTAATATGACACATAAGTTAGTAGGAGGGTACTGTTGCAGAGATGCTCTGTGCTTCAGTAAAGCAGTGAGCCTTTGAGGTCTGCCTCAAGAAGAGATTCTGCCACTGACATAACCTGGAGTAGGACCTTATTGGGTGTGTGCTTGTTTCTGCTTCTATTCTTCATTTGTTTTCTAGTTATTTTAAAGTTGCTGCAGGCACAGACTGTCTATATACATTTATGCAGTACTTAGCTTAACGAGGATTTTTTGGCTCTGCAGTGACAAAAGTGTTTTGATTTAGGCTTTCTGTTCTGCAGTAGCAAGATCATGAGTCGTGATGGTTGCATGTAAGACTGGTATTGTGAAGACAGTTATTGTGGTGGTGGGTGCAGGCTGAGGAAATGACTGACTTGGGTGCAGATATTCTGGGAAATGCTGAATCACTGATGTTAGTCTTTGATAGCTCTTCGCCTGAAAATAGTGGTACCACTCTGCTGCAGTGCAATAAACAAGAATCACAAAAATATTATTTTGTATAGGTCCTGTTATTAAGTAAGGAAGACTGAGACAGATGACTCATCACTAGCAGCCACACTATCTGATGCTTTGTTAGTGAGTGGTTCTCTTGATCATTTCCAGAATAGCTGAACAACCATTTCTGCCTCAGAGCTGAAATAAGTTTCTGCAGAGGTCAGTTTTAAGTGTTCCCAGGTTGGCGAGAGCTACCCTGCCAGATGAGTAGCATGCTGTCAGACACCTGATTGAGATTACTGGCTGTGATTCTAGGATGCATTTTGGCTAGTATTTGGAATTGTGTCTGGAAGCTTGAGAGGACTGATCTTACAGACAATTTTTTTCCCTTGAGGTTCTATGTGCATTTTAACACAGAATGAAATAGTGACTCAAAGAGATGGAGGAGCCTTCTAAGCTACTTTTCATGGAGCTAGAGTATGGAAAAGGGCACTACTAGTAGGCTGAGATGTGTCTATAGTCTTGTCTTTGTTTTGCTTAATAAGCTAGAGAAGTGTGAATTCATTGTGCAGAAAAGTGAAGAAACTGAGCCAAGAAGAGAGAAGCAGTGTCCTAAAATACAGAGGCAAATGGAGGTGACCTGTTAAAAGTTTATGGTATGGAATAGCTGTTTGGTTCCCACACAGCAGCATTTGCTTAACCTCTGACATGTTAATTGAAAGCAATTCTTGGGATGTCTGAATTGCAGAATGCGTCCACAGTGTCCTTTATGTGGCTTAAAAAAGAGTAATGTGAGAGTGTGTGTGACTTTCTTTGAAAGCCAAGGCCTAATATTAATCTCCTAGACTATTGCTGTGATTAGCAATGCTAAAGCCACAGAGTATTTCAGTCCTCTGCTGCATATATATTTTTGGATATTGAGTTTAAGATGTAAGTTGCTGTTCAGTGTCACCAGATAACTGTGTTCAGTCCAGCTGCCTGAAGCTTGGCCAAATGTCCCACTTTTGTCAACTGAAATTTTGTGAAGGAGGGAATTAAGTTTTGTAGAGCCTGCCAATTTTGGGTGAGTTAGAAAATAGCCTGCATGCCAATTGTAGCTGAAAATAGCTTTGAGGTTTATTATTTGCTAAAAGATAATAAAAAAAGTAAAGTTAAATATTTCCCATGTAATGTAGTACTTTTCATGAAAAAGTCTTCAAAGAGAAAAGATGAATCCTACAAATGTCTAAAGTGTGACTTCCAAGCAATCTTCTAATTGCATACCAGTTCCCAAAGCAAGCAACTGTTCTAGCTCTGAAAGTGTTATTTAATCCAGTGTGACTGTTATTGCAGTTACTGTCACATACTGTATTGTGACACACAGGGTTCAGTCCACAGTCTTGCTTTTGCACAACTCTGCCTCTGGATTAAGGTTTGGTGTCAAGGCTTGTTCCTGTCAGTTCCAGTGACATCTGTGACCCTGTAGTGCAGAGAGAGCAGAGTTGTCTCTTTGTGCTTGGAACTCAGCTGACCTTGGCTTTCCATTCCAACAGTGTCCTAGTTAGCTTTTGTTACAAGGTCTGTAACAAACTCTCACCTTTTCGTACACTGCTTTTTTAATGACTTTTTAAACCTGTAGGCAATTCTTCCACAGAGTGTTTACTTCTGAGACAGGTATTAGAGATGTCTTTTCAGGTGGTGCTTCTCTGTCATTTTGAAGGGGTGAGTATCAGTTTCAGAAGTGTGTGGGAGATCTCAGTGCATTGGGTCTAATGCAGGGTTGTATTTACTTCTGACAACTCCTGTGGTTTGCTTTGTAAAGGTCTGCTTGAGCTTATGTTGACCTCCAGTATTTTTGGCAAATGTGAATGTATTTGGGCCAGGAAATGGGCATGAAGGTTGTGGAGACATCTATCCTGGTTAAGAATGATGGGATTTTTCCTGCCAAGAGGGTCTCTGAACCTGAGAAAATAACAGACCTGGTGGCAGGAGGGCTCTTTACTGTGCTGGTTTCTTTGCTGAAGACAAATCACGGGAAAGAGTGTAGTTCCTGCTTTACATGGTGTCTGGACTCTACACCAGCAGAAGTTCAGGAAGGCATCTGCTCATGAATACACAGAAATTGAAATGCTGTCACTTGCCTCATGCATGCATGCATCTCCTCCCATTTGCACACATGTTGGTTTTTAAAGGGAAGGATGTATAAAATGAAGAAACTCTAATGAGCAAATAAAGCAGCAAATTAAAATGTGTGCGCACTGTACTTTAAGTAAGCAAAATACCTTTTTTAAAAAAGATGTTTAGATGGGCTGTTTGAGTATAAGCTGTGTTTGAGGTTGTGCTTCTCCTGTTTCCCATTATGATTAAGAGATGGAGTTGAAGGAGAGTTAAGTGTTTAAATTGTGCTGGGTCCTCATATGGCCAGTAAAAGTGCTTAAGTAAAATTTGCTCAGTTGACAGAAATGGCCCCTGGGGAGCTGCAACTGTCTGTTCTCTTTCATAATTAGCATTATTAAAAGTCTCTAGATATTTATTTAACTGTTTTTTTAGATTTAGAATAACATATGTTAGGTAATAGAGGTAAGTGATAGACAGCTGCTCCTTTGAAGGGTGGTAGGAAAGGCTAAGAAAAAATGCTGTATGAATTCCACTTACCTTCCTGTTCTGTAAAAATGATTATTTATTTAGTGGGCTAGTAATATTTTTAAACTACAATAGGTGATGTTCTTTGTCTGGAAAAGTTACCTTTATTCACCTTATAAAGATCTGACTTCAAAAAGATCTAAGTTGTTTGCTGTAAGGTTGAGAAACAAAAGTAAAAAGGTTCCTTGCAGAACCTTAGAGCTCTTGGGTGTTTCATTTTTTTCCTTCTTTTTTTAATAATGGTTCTATTTGTAACATGTCCACTGGAAGGGAATTTGTAAGGGACTCTGACATCAAATTTGAATCACAGAAAGACCTGTTAGGTGTGCAATGTGTGTTAGAAGAGGAGAGGGTGGTAATGAGTTCGTTTTGGAACAACTGTTACAGTAAAAGCTAAGTGACTGGAGTCCCAGGGGGGGCATAAGCATTTAGTGCTAGAAACTGTAAGGAAGTGAATTTCTTTTTGAATTTTGATATTAAACGTAGAATTACAATTTATGTTCAAAGGCTCATTTGTCAGGATGGAGGTTTCAAAGAGACAGCACCAGTCCCATTGTTACCCTAAAAGTAAAACATGCTTCACTTAATTAAAAAAAAAAAAAAGGGCAAGCAAAAAATCCCCCATGCAAATAAACAAAAACCCAACAAGTTGCACTCACAAAAATCCCCTTACAGTTGAGCTCCTTCTGACTTGACTAGTTACCTGTTTGAGTTACTTGGAGTCTCTCAAGACTGTGTAAAACAACAATTGAACTACAAGGAAATGTCCTTTAATGTAATAAATGTCTCAAGATCACTTCTTCGATGTTGATATTTTAAAAACTGAAAGAAAAACTCCCAGCAACTAAACGAAAGAAGCCCCACTCTGGGTGTTCTCTGTTTTCGTGAATATGCAAAAGCTGTGTCAGGACTGAAGGCTTTGTCTTTGTTTTCAGGGTTTGTGGCAACTGCTTATCTGAACGGCATGTGGATGTATCTTTACAGTTTTACATGCAGGAGGAATGATTCTGTAGTAGAGGACCACAAAAGCTGCCATTATTAGAAGCCTTGCTTACACTTCAGTGCTCTGGCACTTAATCTAGCAGCTTCCAGTCATGCAGAAGAAACTAAACCAGAGTGCTCTAATTCTCAAACTTGGTTGAGCTGTCTCGCATTTCTTCCACTGTGCATTTCCTTTGTAGCCTGAGCCAGAATCTTGTTTGGGAAGGTGATTTTGATCTCCCTTTTTTCACTTAGCCTATTCTCTTTATAAATTGCTGGGTCCAAATTCTGTGCAATCAAGGGATTTAGATTTCAAATAATTTTCTTATCCCTTGAAGACTTGTCTACCTAAGATGCAGTTGCAGTTTGACCTCTTGTTTCCTGAAGCATCTTAATTAACTTGAAATTGTGCTTTCTTTGTATGGCATAGGACCTGACTTTAAGTAGTGCTAGCTGGATACAGCTAGAGATGCCGAGCATCTTGCATGGCAGGGTTTTTAATCAGTTTTTATTTGATATCCTTGGATATTGTGAGACCAGAGCTGTCTGCCAGATCATGATTTGTTTTGGCTCTTCCCCTTGACAGCATATTCCAGCATTTACCAGTGTCAAGGTATTTATCACACTTTATCAGTACTTAGAGGTTTTGCAGAGTTTATGGCAATTGCTTGAATATCTGCAGAAGACTTGCTTTCAGTCTTGAGCTTAGCAGGGCACACTCGGATGAGAGAGCTGAGTTGGTGACAGAGTAAAAAGCAGTTGTTTTTATAAAACCCTGATCTCCTGTGGTCTTTTAACACACAGACTTTGCAGTCAGGCTTGTACTGTCACCTGTTTTTAAAGGGCAGATCATTTAGTTTCTTTTCAATATACTTATAAACAAGTAGAAATATACTTAAAACCAAGTAGATACAGACTTATAACCAATAATTTGTGAGACTAAAGGAATAGTGTTAAATATTAAGTACATTAAAAACCCCTTAACTTGAACTAAAAAACCTAAACCCTCAAGCCATCTTGGTTTTACTGATACTCATGCAAGTCTTTTATCAGGTTGCATTAGTCTTAATTCCTCAAAGTGTTTTTTTTAAGTTAAGAAAGTTAATAGTGAAGAGAGATTTATTTTTAGTTGGCTAAATGCCACAGAATGGTGCTTAATCCACAAAAAAGTTCCCGATTAGTTCTTCCTGTAACAAGTAGAATACTATTCTCAGCTTAAGTCTTTAGCAGTAACTCAAGTATTGGCTGCTTCCACCAGCCATATTCAATATTCAAAGGAGGCAACAAGCAGATTGACATTCAGTGCATTTTTTTTAAATAAGCTTTTCTCTGTGTGATACTTTGTGAATTTGTGAATCTGGTATTCCAAGGCATCTGTCTGACCAGTGTGCTGGAGGTGGTTATTGAGTTAACATTGGACTTAAGTCATTATAGTTGAGGGGAGGGGGTAGTGTGTATGTGGTTGATTGTTGAGTTGTTGTTTTTAAAATACAGTGTTGCAGTTTGGATGCTTTTTGTTTGTTTAACTGGTAGAGAGATGCTGAAAGATACATCTGCCAAAGCAGAGATGAGGCTGGGAAATATGCCACTCTTATTGTTTTCATCCCTAAAACAAAGCCTTATTAAAAATCACCCACACACATACTCCTCATCATAAATGTGTATTAAAGATTAGCTTTTTGAACTGTAGATTTCATTACATTTGTGTGTGGTTGTTTTTACGGTGGTGATAGTTTTGTTTGTTTCTTTTTTCTTAAGAAAAAGTAAATGGACTCTGTAGGTGTATGCTGTGACCTTACAGTTGCTTCCTTGTTTCATCTTCTCTGGCTGGTGCCAATGATGGGGAGTGTTTGTCTACTACAGTATTCTTTTGTTGGGGTATGTACAACTGTTGGGGTTTTTTTAAAGTCCCTTTCCCCCTTCCCTACTTTCCCAGACACCAGGTGAAGCGTTTAACTTGCCCCAGTGAAAGATTTCAGGCCATTTGTAAGAAAAGCAGAAGAAGTTTCACAAGATATAAAGAAAGTGATATTGAAGTACATCTATGTGTCTTATATAGGTTAAGAATATGAAATTAATTGAATAGAACAGTTGTCAGAGGAAATGACTATAAATGCCCTGACCCCAGACTACCTTCACTCTAGATGTTGATGGATTTACTTGGGGAGGATGGGAAAAACTAAGATGATCTTGTTTGGTGGAGTTGTGGCAGTTACAGCACCAACAACTTAGAAATCTTTGTTTTATTGCCAGGTAGCTCTGCTGCGATTGATGGTGACTTTGACTTACCTAAAGCATGAGTGTATATACAAACTGAAACGTGCAGCTTCCCAAATTCCCAAGTCTTGCAGCACAAGCCGCCTGTCAGATGAGCGCCAGGCTCTGAGAAGTGGTTCTCTCCATCTCTGGGCTGTGTTGTGACAGGGAGCACAAAACCTTTCCAGGTGGGCTCATGCGGTGTGGGGCGTCTGACCCCAGGCAGCAGGGAATGCGGCCCCGGAGGTTTGGGGAGCTCAGTTTGGCTCTGTGCCCTTGGGGGTGCTGACACTCGTGCTACCTCCAGAGACCGGAGCTTTGCCGGGGTTGTTTGCCATTTACTCTGGCATCCTGCAATACAAAAGGAAGCTCCCGTCGAATAAACTTTCCTCTTGCACTTAATGGCTTGAAATTTTCTGTAGTTAACAGGGCCATCCACAGTGGCAGAAGCTGGTTTTCCCCCAGGTACAGGGGATTGGGAACTGCAGTCATGGGCAGTTTGAGCAAGGCAGTTCCTCCCCACTGTACACTGAGTTTGTCTTGGTGTTTACCGTCGGTATCCGTCTGACTGGCATAAGGCATGTAATTTAATTACTCCGTGTGTGCGCAAAGAAGTGTTCAAATGTCGTGCTGGAAGTGCAGTACTTTTTGCTGGGCGCTCTAAATCTCCTAGAAGGGTGTTCTGGACTCCACCTGCTAGTCTTAAATTAAGAAAGGATGCAAAAGGTACTCAGTGATGCAAGTCTCAAGGCCTCAGGGAAGCTGTGTGTTCATAAAAAGACAGAATTTGGCTCTTAACATTAGCTGAGATCAGCTCACTGCACATACTGGGCAGGGGAGGTTTTTGTGTCAGTTTAAGCACTCCCAGTTTGTTTAATCATCATTTGCCCTGTGTGATAGGGGCCCTTTTGAGTCCCACATATTTGGCACACACTGCTGCTGTATCAGAGAAATTATGAATGGAGTGAACTGGTTTCCTGGCACTTGGGAAGACATCGAAGTTTGTGCTTAACAGAACAGCCATGCTGACTAATGCAATACAATATTAAATATGCAGCAGCCTAAAATAATTTCTGTTTTCAGGGACAAGCCTTTTTTTTAGCATATCATCTGAACAATTATTAAAAGATAAAAATGACATAAAAAAATCGTGGTCCTTCTAAGAAACCAACTGGAAGTAACTGCTACTTCTCACCTTTTTAATGACAAGTCATTAATTTTTCTTTGATATTCAGAGCAAGTCTGTTCCAGTTCCCAAGACATATGCTGTATGCCCTTGAGGGGTAAAGCAATTAAGAATTACAAGTAGTATTATGCATCATAGAAATAAGCAACCTTCTGAAATAATAACCTGCCATGTGCTCCTAAGTCTCTCTGTATGAATCAGGGCTTTAAATTGGTGACTGATATATGAGGAATATGTCATTTTTGAGATTAACAAGACAGCTGCACTGGAGAGAGGAGGAATACATTTATTTTCATGTTCTGTAACACTGACCTTCCTTCGTGCAAGAAGATTCAGGCTTGAGTAACCGCTTAAACTGTTGCTGCAGTCCTTGAGATAACATGGCTCTCTGCTGAGACAGAGCAGGGTACACGTTTAGCTGAACATACCTTATTATCCTGTATCTCTAATAGCATGGTCTCACTTCCTGACTGTATTAACTGCCTGAAATTTGTTTCTGAGACTTCTTCCATTGCAGAAATAGGCCATTTAAACTAGTCTTGCTTTCTTGGATAGCTGTTCTCTGTAGTCATTTCTCTAGCTTTCTCTCAGCTGGGTAGGTAACCCTGGTGAAATGGTTCGTATGATATTTTAATACCCTGTGGTACAGCAGTACCTCCTGCTATAGAGTAATGTCTCATTTTTGGCCACTGGATTTCATGCAGACTGGTTTGGGAAGAGCTTGGGAATGCAATAATTCACTTTGAAGAATGGCTGTGGGTCTGTGTTTCATGTCTGTCTGGACTCAGGAATTCAAACAACTTTTCTGCATTAGCCACTGGACTGCTGTCTTCCTCAGTTAATTATATATATGTGAAGAGCAGAACACTTGATGAGGCTGATGCATTGGAAACACACATCAAAGTTTAAAACATACATCAACGTTTAATTACAAATTTGCTTAGTGAGAAAAGGTAGTGTTAATGAAAGAATTTATGAGTATTGAGAGTTCAGAATTTAAAAGTTGATGTTGTCTGGCTGCTAAATCTTACCAAAAAATTCTGATGTGTTCAAAGAGCAAGAGCTAGCTCTATGTAACCAAGACATTTTTGATCCATAAAGAGGAGTGATGTGTTACAAAGCAGTGGAAACCACTTTGCATTGTGTGCATTCATAAAGAGACGCTCATTTAAAATGCAATTTTAGTCACCACCTGTTATTTGTTTAATTTGGTACTTCACTACAGTGTTGTATTATTTTTGTCATTATTTTCCAAAGCGCATTATTCATCACTTTTGAGCCATATGGGGAGAAATATATTCTGAACATCTGATTTCTGCACTGGTCATTCCCAGAGGAAAGGCCCTAATGTCTGTGTTTATGACTGACCAGCGAAGCCTTTCATGTCATCTTTTCATGAACGTTTCTTACCTTCTCCATGCTGAAAATGCAATTAGGAGTTTCACAGCTGTGATGCTACAGGACAAGAAGGGGCTGAACTTGATTAGGCAGCAAAGGCCTCTGTTCAAATTCATAATTAAAAAACAAGTATTATGGGCACAGGGGCGAGCTTTCTGCAGGTCCTGTTTCCTCCGCATGCCTTGCTGTTTTCCAGTGGCTGAGGTGTGTGTGGAGCGAGGTGTGTGCTGACCTGGCTGCTGCCTGCTGTGGTAGTCTTTGCTCTTTCCTTACTGGAGGTGATACCTAAGGGTCTTCCCTGTGAAAATTTCACAGAAACCTACAAAAGTTTGATTTCTCTAGTTCTGTCTCATAAAAATCAGGATGAAAGATACCTGTTGAGTTACTTTCATTCTCTTTCCTTGATTGCTCTGAATCTTCAGCAATGTGCAAGTATAACTGGGAATAAAGAGCCCAATTAAATGGGCTGCAGCACTGTTTCAGCACTTTGGCTTTATTGGCTGTGCATATCTCCCCTATTTGGAGATACAGTGTTTGCATTGTGCTATCTCCTGCTTATCTTTCATGATAGTAGTGTGTCCAGTCATGCTTGCATGAGTTGTACACAGGTATGTGTGCAGTGTATTACAAGGTATTTTTCCTTTAATGGGGGGCAAGGTAGTGAGTAGATGGCAGCGTGTCCTTTTCTTTCAGTGTAGTGTGAAGTCTTTTATTTAACATAACTAGTGGCCAGCTTTCCTTTTTATTCTTCTGCCCTTTGCACATATCAAAAACCTGCCATACAACCTGGTGTAATCAGCAGTCTGCTCACAGGAGGCCCCGAGTTTGAAACAGCAGGAGTTTTGCAGCTTGGAGCTGAATGGTGTTGGCAGAGCTGTTTGAAGAAGTTTGCTTAGTTCCTGCCTGCATTGTGCTGAGCCAATTTCAAAGGGGCTGTTGCCTCTACCTCGTGAGAATGACTTTCAATCAAAATTCACAAGGAATCATGTATCTACTAGTGTGAAACGCAGCAAATGCTCTATTTATTTTCAGTTTCAGTTGTTTGTGTATTTCTGCTCAGAAAGCAGCATCACTGACTGCAGATTGTTAGTTTGGGGGAAATTCTGTTTTTTGCTACTGTGTGTTAATGTTCAGTAGTAAGTTTTGGAGTCTTAGCATATCTTATATTGACAGTGCATATTTACACTGTCAACAGAAATTGCTTGGTTTGGAGATACAAACTAAAATGCCTGCTTTTAGCACCCTCTATTTACCGTATGCCTCAATGTTGTGGAGGTGCAAACATTGGCTTATGCTGAGATTTAGAGGAACAGTGGATTTGGGTAGTGCTAC
This sequence comes from Serilophus lunatus, assembly GCA_013399895.1. NCBI lineage: Eukaryota > Metazoa > Chordata > Aves > Passeriformes > Eurylaimidae > Serilophus > Serilophus lunatus. The sequence continues at coordinate 1,119,778 of VXBA01002396.1, read as the reverse complement.
TGAGGTGCCAGTGTATCTAGATTTGCATTAAGGTTCTGTATTATAACTGGTGGATTTTCTTTGGTTACTTGCTCCAGAAAATAAGCACCTATTTTTCCTTTTAAAATTTGTGTGAGCTGCATGTTTTCTGAGCACTGAGAAGTAAGATGGATGTCCACTTTTGAAATGCAACCTATTGCTATAGGATTGAAGGGCACAATTTGTTTTACTGTAACATTCTTTTGGTGAGTGTGCCAATTCCCATAGAGCTCCAGTTTCTGATCAGCCATTCATCACTCAACTAATTCATGATGCTCTCAGCCAGAAACAGGTTTGTCCAAGTAACTCAATGCCTCCATCAAAGTATGTTTAAACAATGATGCAGAGCCATTTTAATAAGTTATGTGAAAAGCTGCGAGTAAAAGCAGAACGACATAGTCCTTGCTCCAGCACTTACCATCATCAACATTCTGGAGTTTGCAGTGGGTCTTGCAATGCTTCTTTTCCTGTCTCACGGCTGAATCTCTTTGCAAAGGTCTTGTGCTTCTCTTGAGGTGAAGGGCTTAAACATTCTGATGATAACATACTGCTTGTCCTGCCTTTCTTTGGTGGTAGTGTCCTTTAAAATTTCCTTTGAGGCTGCTTCTGGGAGTCAGACTTCTTCCAGATCACCAAGAAGGTTCAGCATGCCTTGAATGCTGCCAGGCTTAGATCTGGTGCTTAGTAGTTGCAACAATAATATAAAACTTTGCATAACGTAAAACTTTGCATAACGTATATCTTTTAAAATTGTAGTAATCTTTATTTTTACAAAGCAGCACAGCCCAAATGTACTAGACGTGGGAGGAGTCTGCTCTCTGCAGCCCGAGGCTTAAATTTCCATTGCCTGGAGCAGTCTTTCTGGGGATTTACCCTCCACTCCCCTGCTCCCAATTCTCTGAGAGGCCAGCCCATCATGCTTGAACTGCTGTTGGTTTGTGATCTGGTTGATAGGGAGCTCAAAGTCACTTGATACTTCATATTAGATTTCCCTCCATTATGTTGCTTAAATAATAAACTTGAGCTCTGCTGATGGAGGTAAGGGATATGAGCCACATGTGAGGCACCTTGGAAATTGCTAAGAAACATACATGCCCAACACCTTAATGTGCTGTTAAAGGACACTGAAGATTAAGAAGTATAATTGAAAAAATGATACAAAAGGATTATATTAGTGTGCATAGTTGTATTTTTTCTGCCTGTAGCTAGGGCAGCTCCTTATGTTTGGGGACTCTTGCTGATTTTGAATCTCTTTTGACCATTTTTAAGGTTTTCCTCAGTAAATACAAGGTATTGGAAGTTGCTTTTTCTTTCAGGTATGGATGAGGCTTTTGTACAAACATATGATAGATGACATTTGCTCCCAGGAAAACGCTAAACATTACAGCTTAAAAGGAAATCATGTTTTATTGACATAGAAAATCAGTGGTCAGAAGCCTTAAAACTGTCATAGTAGTTTTAGAAGTTAATCTTTCTTGAATGTTAGTAATGATGTAGTGACACAGCTTACTTCTGTTTCCGCTCGCAGATGGCATAAAGGAAGGATTTTCTAGGACGTAGCAGCACCCTTCACATTTTTTCTTATATCATGGGTATTTCCAGGATGTTACATTCGTTAAGAGCTGTGACTACTGGTCAGTACTGATGAAGAGAAGTATACAATGTGAAGAAAAGTCTTTTCTAAAAATATGTAGTTATTTAACTGGCTTTTCTGCATCAGAATCTCTCCATTGCTGCTTAACTCTGCCTAAGCCATCTGGTAAGGCTGTGTGAAAGAGAACTCTTAAATTGAGAGCTGCAGTATGAGGCTGGTGGGGGAGCAAGAAGGGTAAAGCTCTGCTGAGTTAATTAATGTTAACAGTTATGAGTTATCTGCACAATTCACAGTAGATTACACAGATTGTATTAAGCAGGGTTAATCAGTCCTTTCAGATACTTAAAGGAGCACTGTTAGGAACTGGCAAGACTGAAATTTCTTCTTGAGTGAAGTGTTTGCATGTGGAAGTATGTGTGTGAATGCATAGCCTGGATTACCATTGATAAGTAAATTTTGCCTAGCAGCTACACACAGAATTTTGTTGACATAGAAAATCCAGTGGTCAGAAGCCTTTAGTATTAGTATTAAAAGGGATATTGACTATTTCTTTTCTTTGCATAGGTGAAATTGTGGCAGCTGTTGGAAGGTTTTTTTATCTATTTTTTTGATCATAACTTTTTGAATATGAAATTTCCCCTGCTGTGCAGTTTTAACAGTAAGAGATCTTGTATTCTGTGACATTAACTGAATTGATATTGCTTGATGTTAACTGTGATATTACTTGAATTGTGGACTCAGTGTGGCTTTGTAAGTTTTCACCATTAATTTTTGATGGCTCTCTCTTGCATGCGTGAAATAGAATGTGGAAGGTGACTGGGATTTGTAAGTGTGTAGAGGATGAATCTGTCGTAAGGGAGAGTTTGATTGCAGATGTAATATCTTAATGTACCACAGCACATCGTGTTGTTATGGTTTTCCATATTTATTCCAATTGTTAGAAGTTTTTTCACTGTTTTTTTATTTTACAGAACTGTTACAGTAACTATTTTTTGGAGTAAATTCTTAGGCTCAAAATAACTTGAATAACTGAATTTACTCACACTGAAAGACTGACCTTAAATTTTATCAAGTATACAAAGTTTCCCATCACTTTTTCACACTTTTCTGTGTGTTTAAGAAGCCATCTCGTTGCTGTGTGGTGCAGGGTAAAGCCTCTAATGGTCTCTCTGCTGAGCCACGGAGACTCCAAATACTTGAGTGTGGGACAGACAATCTGATGTACAGAAAATCTCATGGTGTTTCCAGAAGGATTTTACTTCTCCCGGTTTCGAGCAGGTGTAATAATCCCAAAGTAATAGTGGGGGAAATAACAGAAACATGTAGACATGTAACTCTGTATGTGTATATCAATTTCTTCTGCAGCATTTCTGTTAGTATGTGATGCCCAGAAGGCAGGGGCAGCAGTGAACTTGGCTGAGATGGGGATGCAAGGGTGGGGCCTGAGCCCCAGTATCCTGGGGCTGTCCCAGATCCTCTTCTGGTCTGGGTGGCTGCTGGGTGCTAAGCATCATTAAATACCATCCGCTTTTGTCCTGGTGGCTCCAGGCTGGCAATTTACAAAGAGACCAGATGCCAGTGAATGGCCTCCTTGGAATGGGACTGAGAGGGAGAGACACTGTCACCTCCTCTGTGGCAACAAGTTTGGAAAATCCTGGGTGGCTGTTCTTGGCAGCTTGAGTTGGTAATTGCCTGCGGGTTGTGCCTGACCTGGCTTTGCCGAGGTGCAAATTATTGGCAGTAAACTCTGTGAATAGCTGAGTGTCCGCTGCAAATAACTCTCCCTGCAGGTAACTGGTCCCTCCTCCAAGGGAGACAAAGTAACTCTCCGGATAGAAAAGTGGTTTACTGTTGAAAACAAATGAGCATAGAAAATCCAGAAATGGAAGGATGAGAGGCCCAGAGGTTATTTTTAGGGCATGGCCCCTTTTTCCTGCCCTCTCATTCGCTATTAATTTTTACTGCTGCTATAGTCAGTGGTAGTCTTTCTTGTTTTTTCTTCTATCGTGACTGCAGGTCAGTGCTAATGGTAAAACTGGTGATTGACACAGTGAATGCTGGGAGTGTTTTCTTTCCCAAGAATGCTTTGATTACCTTGGGAAAGTCACATGAAATTTACTGCAGTTTTTCCACCTGTACAGTGCAAGAGGTGTTGACTGCCTTCAGAATTCCCTGCGTGTTACCAGCCTGGGGCAATCTGCTGGCTATGAAGAGAAACACCACTGTACATTTGCACACAGAACCATGCGGTCTGACTTGAAGCTTCTCCCTTTACCCACCTTAAGAAAAAAATTTGCAAAGTATTGCCACAGTGGCTGGAGACTGCCTGTGTGTTTGTGGAACTCTTTGATAATGGGTAAATTAGGTGATAGTGGTAATGGGGTGATATATTGTAGCAATGAAGTTGGATATAAATTCTGCTTCAGAATAATTGGAAAGCTTGTAATTTTAATCTACAATGATAACCCCTAGAGTTTTCTATGAGTATTTGAGAGAGGCATGCTTGAACTGCAAGGACTCTCTCTGTACTACTGGTATATACTGGGAGTTTTTAGTGCCCTTGGTAACTGTGATTGGTAACAGGAGTTTGCTTACGAGGGAGACCTCCCAGTGATGAGGGGGTCAGGTTGTTACAGGAGAAGGCAGCTTATGTAATCAGATGAGTAGCATATATGAGCTCCTTTGGTTTTGTTTTAACCTACTGAGCTTACCGGTAAAACCTCTCCTTCCCTGTACTTCCCCAATCACCTCATTTGTCCTGTAGCATCGTGTACTGTCTGGTCAGACATCCTTGCAGGGTGGGATAGCTTGTCCCTGTACCTCTCTTCTTCCCTTCGGACCAGCTGAAAGCTTGCCTCTTCTGTAAATATGGCATAGATTTTTTGCATGGTTGTCTGCAAATGCCTCAAGGACCTCTCTTGGCCATGCTGCTGTCCTCTGTTGCAGTTAGATAATAAGCCAATGGCATAGTGACTGTGTGCACTTTCTGAAACATTAATTTGCTGGCCAATACTAGGTTGCTGTAAGCTGCTCAAGCACAAGTTGTAATCTTGTTGGAAACTCATGTTGAGAATCTTTAAACTTTTGTAAATAAATCATTTTAAATTAAACTTAATTGATTTTTCCCCCCCTTTGTATTTGTAAATGTGTTAGGGGGACAGGGAGAAAGTAGGACGTGTGCTAACAGACCAGTTGCTCAGTTCTCTCACTGGTATTCTTCAAGCACTATCAAAACCCTTTTCTTCACTAGGAAGAAAAAATGTCTTGGTATGACTTTTTTCCTGAGTTGAAAATGTTGTCATGTGTTTCAAAGCAACCAGTGTTAACCAATAACCGCTGTGTTTACCTCATGGAGTTCCTATTGGTCATCACCACCTGAATAAATGCCCGTGTATTTACAGTTCCTTAGTTTCTCATTGTCATTTTCTGTGCTTCTCCAGTACTATCCATTTGTGTTTGTCAAAATGATTTACCAGTGTCATGTGAATTAAATCTTATTCATCCAGGGACTATTATCCTAGAAAGAACGAGCACATTTGTGTTTGTTTCTAAGCATTTAACTACTGCTATTTGAGCAACTCCGGGGATGTTTGGATATAGTAAAAGCAAAGCATGACACCTCTTGCTAAGGAGAAATACTTTTTCTCTGTGAGCTGATCCCATGGCAGTCGAAGTTGCAATGTACATCTCTAGTTTTGAACCTCCAAGTAAGCCATGCCCAGTTATATGTTTGCTGTGACTGTTCCACATAAAGCTGCCAAGTTTTAGAAATATTTGTAATAAGAAAAATGACAGGAAACAGATCTTGGACATAATCTTCCTTAGTGAAGCTTTGATTGGTTTGGTCTTTGTTTCTTCATGTCAAGATGTATTTTAATATTGCAAATTTTTTCACTCCAGTGATCAGGGGCAGTAGAGTTTGTACCTCAGAGCTCTGCATGGCTATTCCATTTTGGTATCAGGCTTCAGTGTTAAGCTGAAATATGATTGCTCAGTTTCAGATTTTGATGTGATTTTTTTTCTTTATTATCCCAGCAAAATATGCTCAGTGTATGGGAGAAAACTGACTTTTAAAACAAGTGACCACACTTGTTGCTGAATTTCAGAGAATTCAGTAGTGCTTCAAGTCTGTTTTGATGGCCTATGGTGTTTTTTTTACTGTGTGTTAAGGTAAATTATTACGGTCCTTAGAGACCACCACTGAAATGCTGGAAGTGCGTTCAACAGATGGATTGCATTTTAGCTGGTTATATTTGTAATGTCAAGTGACAGGCCTTTAACACAGCATGTTTCATGTTCCTGTTACTGCCTAAACCACCCCAGGACAAATCTAATGTGAAATAAAATAGAAGTCAAGAGTAATTTTTCTGGATACTGTTATAAACATGTGTAGTCACTTGTACATGATTTGAAGAGAGAAATTGAGGATAAATCAATAGGCCTTTTGTTTGCAGCAGAAGTAGGTAGATGAGTCAGAGGTGCTGCTGGCAATAAAAGCAGGAGAACGAAGTGCTCCACAATTTGATTTTCTCCTCTCTGGGTCAAATCAATATTGCCACTAGGCACAACTATAGAGCTGTATGTTTTATCACGGACTTGGTGAAACTAGAATAAAAAATTCTGCTGCTGTACTGCCACTGAGCATTTAATTTTGTAGTTCAGAAGTAAATACACACTTCTGTATTTAGTTGGATTAAAAAATAAAATTCTCCTGCAACTGATGTGTCAACTTCTCCATCATTTATTCCACTGAGCTAGAAGCAAAATTGTCCTAAAATGCTTTTCACATATATAAAAATATGTAAATAAACCCCCATACATGTAAAACCCTTTATTTAAATACATAAAGAGTATCTGTGATGTAAACATAAATATTTTTGTCGTGTAAGCAATGTGCATTGTGAACAATTAAATCTTAAAGCAAATGTGTTTATCAGGACTTGCCTTGCTTGCCTGTCCTCTGATGTGTGGAGTTATTTTCTTCTGTCCAGCCTGGAGGAGTTGATTTAACCAGTTCATAAAGCAGCAAGAGTGTACACAATGGATCATATTGTAACCATGGAATCCTATTTTATTTCCTTCCTACATTGCTTCTTACTATTTTTTCATCAGCCTACTGATGCCTTGGGGGTGTATATGACAAGCTCTTTGTTCCAGGGTTTTCTTGGTATATGTTTGTATGGCTCCAGCAGATGAGGTTTTGCTTCTGGCTGGAGCCTCTGTGCTACTCCAGCACAAATAACAAAACCTGAGCCGTAGCAATGGATTGGGTGGATTACTGTGCCTGCGTCCTTCTGGTTTGGTATTTTTTCATGTGATGCTCTATTTGTTGTGCCATCCAAATTTCATATGTGTATTTTTTTAAATAAAACCTGATCTTACGTGGTGTACTTCTACACTGAGTGTATTTCTGTCCTTTAATGGGTTATCTACACCATGCACAGGCTGAGCACAGTTCAGACTAGGTATGATTCCTTCACGTCCCCTCCCACTGAGATTCCAGTCTACGATTGTCAGAACTGATTATTTTCAGCAGATGAGGCAACAGTTATTTTAGTGGCTTTTAGGTTTCCACTTGAAGGGTCTTTAGAAGTGTGCTTTGTAATTTGCTGGTTTTCAGAAGAAAAAAATAATCCCTTTAAAGACAGCTAATCCTGTAGTTGGTGACATAACGAGTACAATTGTTGCAGAGATGAGTGAAGTTCTTAATCAAATTTTGCCATGTATATAATGTGTTGGCAGGGAAACAGTGAGTACTGAGTCACACACATGGTGTCATCAGGCGTGCTTGCGTGGTAAGATGTACATGGAAAACATGTCAATAGGCGATCTGTGTGTGTTTGGCTTCCTTGTCATGCCCCTGCAACAACTTGTTTCATCTTGTCTAATCCTTTGTGAGACCCTGTCACATAGTTTGCAGAGTCATAAGTTATTTCCCTGACAGCGTTAATACTCCTCAGATAATTATAGCAAAATCCCCCAGTCTTTACCAAGTTTATATTTGTTGGAAGACAAATTATTTTTCTTTTAAAATGTAACCTCCTTGTAGACTGCAAAATAGCTTGTTTCCATTATTATATTAATGCAAGACTGGAAACTTCGAAAAAAAGCGTGTTTAAAAAACAACCTTTGTGTGTCAATTTGCTTTTAAAAATATGTTTACATTTTAAAACTTATTCATTAGCGCGAGTGTTTGCTTTTCTTTGGGAGTTCTGATTCCAGGAAAGCTTGCATTCAGTTGTCTGTTGGATTTGTAGTGCACCTTGACTGGGAAATGCAGCTCCAGAAATGCAGCTCCAGCTCATCTGTGTGGTAACATCCAAAGAGGCCTTAAGATGTGTAGGGGCAAAGCTGCCACACCATCCTGCTGCTTGGGAGGCTTTGGGCTGGTGCAGATGGCCGCTGATTCCTGCTGAGACTTAATCTAAGCATTCAGTGTCTCACCAAATGTTTCCCACTTCAAGGATGTTTGTGAGATCCGATCCATACTGAGGTTATCAGAGTAAGATGTTGGCTCTGTTGCACAGGTAGGACTCTGTTGAACTTTCCCTGTTCCATTGGCCTGAATTGCAGCTAAACCTGGCTAGGTACTGTTTGCTTTTACTGGTATAAATAAAGCTGATGATGGCTTTTCCTCATGGGCATTTTAAGTAGGAAACACCATTTGGCTTCCAGTCAGCTGGGCAATTAGCATTTTATAGCTAAGCAATATACTTAAATGGAATTGCTTGGCTTGAGCATTGAATTACAATGGCTGGTAGACTGCCTCCCTCCTTACATAATTTATTTAGTACTCTTGTTTAGGATTCAGGCAGAGGTTAATTTAATTCTGCATGAGAAGTGAGTAGTTCCTCTACCTTTGCTGTGCTGTATGGCAGTGCAAGGGAAGGTTTTTGTGTAAAGCCTGGTCTCTCAGTCATGGAAAGGATAATTTTAGCTACACCTTTTGTAGCAACCCATACTTAGCAAGAGCTGTTGGTACACTTAAACTGCCTCTAAAAAAGTGCATCCAAGAACGGTAACTTAAGACCATTTTATTCCATGTGGTTGCACATACATTTTTAAGAAGCAAATGTGCATTGTAATATAGTGCGGACCAAGGGGACTTTGTTCCTACAAAATTACAAGGGGCCCATTTACCCTGTTACAGGTAAATAAAATGTTAATATGTGACTATGGTGACTCGAGGGGGAGAGCTTTCACTGCATCTCTTCTGACGATCTGAGGCAAAGAGCAAACATTCGGTGTGTGTGATCCTGGAGGAGGCAAAATGTGCCTCAGCACTCCAGAACTGATTAGAAACTTTCAGATAGAGGGAATGAATATGTTTGTTCATGCTTTCAATAAGCCTAAGTGCTTAACTTGGAGCTTATACAAGATTCAGGATAAAATTCTGTCTTGATTTTTTCCTAAAGCACTTGACTGCTAGAATCTTTGTGAGGGAATTTTGGCTTTATTTTGTGTTAAGCTTCCTTCTTAAAAAAGTGATTGCAAAGAGCTTGCAAATGTGAAGCAAATGCGCAGAGCAAGGGCTTAGACACCAGAAGGCTGATAATGAGAACTCAGCATTAATTTGTTTATATTTAACCTCATGATTTTTGGATAACTTAATGAAATTTTTCAATCCTTGGTATACCTGTCCTGTAGTGCCCAGTTGCTTTCAGCAAAACTTACCTCTGGCTTAGGCAGTATCTCCCTGTCACTACAGGGTCATGTAACTGAAACGTTTGTGGGCTTTATCTGCTGAGTTTGGGGGTCTGACTCAGATAGTGTAAAACTTGGCTGCTGATGTTTGTACCTTGTGGTAGTGGTATTGATGTGCTACCTAAGACCATCTGTTCTTTCAATCATCACTTATGTCAAAAGACTGGGCAAATTTCTTCAAGCTTAAAATATCCTGGTCTTTGGCAGAGGAACACTTCACAAACCTACATATGCTGCACTAAGGTCTGACAGAGATTTGTTCTGATTCCTTAAAAAACGCTTCTGATACCAATATTATTTTTTTCATTAAAATCTCATTAGTAACAAAAAAAAGGCAAACCACAGTCTGAGAGAGGTAGTTGCTGACTTGCAGTAGCTGGCTTTCATGTGTGTTAATGGTGTAGCTGTAAAGCTGGCAACTCGGACCCTAATGGCACTAATAATCTGGGAAATTGTTACCATACGTTGTTGCTGTAACCTTGATTGTTTTAAGCAAGCTTTAGTTACGCTGCAAAAAATGATTAAAAGGTTTCTTACAGGAGGAATTAAGTATTTTTGCTTGTACAGTTGCTCTCCAGGGTACTCTGAGTTGTTGTGAGCTGTTTAAAATGTTTGAATACCATTTTGCTCTCCAGCAGCTTCTGGCTAGATGTGTTGCCCCTGACCATGCTGGTTGCCTGAGGCAGAAGAACACATGCACACCATCTCTGCCTCTACTGCTGTGTCTTACAGCTATGTTTGATTTCAACATAACAGCAGCCTTTTATATTATGCAATAACAGAACCTGCTGTCCCTGTAGGGAAATGCTGCAATTTATCTACCATTTCTTTTGCTGTCTGGGCTTCAGTGGTGTGTCCGGGTTAATGCAATGTCCAGTGTAGCTGTGGCCTGGGAGATGGTCAGGTCTGTGGAGCCCTTGGGTCCTTGATGCCAGTTCCCTGCCTGAAGCCTAAGTTTGACTTTGTGGGGTCTTCAGGGAGGGATCTTAAGGTGTGAGAGAAGCTGAGAAGCTATGCTGAGGCACAGCATTTTACTTGTCAACCTGTTATTGAAAATAGGAAAATGTTGATGAGTGATGGCAGTTGAAGAATTCCTGATTTGCTCTTAGGAGAGAGGAGGACATCAGTTCTATTGCCAGATGTAGGATTTTAAGCAATGGATTTGAGACATGATTACATTATCACAGCCACTGAGTCAGTCACTGGATGTCAGCTGAGCCTCACTAACTTTCTGTGATTTCAGCCCAGAAAAAAATCTGAGCTGAATTTATTATTATGAGCTTTCCGTTAACGCATTTTATCTCACACTTGCAGTTGTATGAATGGATGGTACATTGGTTCAAAGAGGATAGTTTATTAAACTGAAGTAACTCTGGTTCTTTGACTCTCTTGAAAAAGAAGGGCAGTGACGCTGACCTTCCTTTGTAAAGTGCTGAGATCTGCGGTGATTTTCACTGCATAACAGCCAGGTATTATCATCACAAGCACTAATCTGAAGGTGAAGGCTTTTAAACAATATAGATAGTTATCTGTTTAAATATTTTATTTTTAAAATAAAAAGGTCAGAGTACCACCTCTTGAAACAATTGGAATCTTTCAATCTGAATTAACAAATCACTTCCAGGCTGGGGACTGGTTCAGCTTGTATTCAGTGACTCAGATTCTTGCCAGAAAATACTGAGCTCAAGCAGTTTTGAGGGTATTCAGTCATGGTTATGTTGGATTGTTGGATCAAATAATTTTGCATAAGGACCTCATGGGAATGTTAACATCATAAAGGTTAGCTGTAATGTCTTTTGTGTCTGCCAGTTAAATAGCTAGTGATCTGATGATTACACAAAGACAACGCAAATTCCTTATGCATTCCTGCTTCAGTGCTGCTCCACATGCTGGGTGACTAGAAGCACAATTCTTCCTCTTTTTTTGCCATGGAAATTGCTGGTTAAAGCTCAGTATTTCGGTATATGCAAAGCCTGATTTTTTTTTTTTTTTGGTTTTGTTTAAAGCCTCAGTGCCATGCTTTATTTTCATAGCACATACTGCAGTCCAGCCTGTTATGCTGCTACATCCAGTAGGTTTTGGACCTGTTTTGGTAACATTAAGATGCATTTGTTTAATGCATCTTAAACGCCCAAAATATAAAATGCTTTTGGCTGATGTTTGGTCTGTGTTAGCTAAACTTCACATTATATAAAGGGTCTGTAGAGACTCTTTTCTTAACAGCACCAAAAACCACATCACCTGTGACACTGAGGTGTTTCTCCTTTATCCAAAAGAGGAACTGCTGAGGAATATGTTTTGGTGTGGATCAGAGGGGAGAAAATGGAATTTGTTACATCTAAAGCGTGTGGATTTTTTTGTTTGTTTTTTTTTTTAGAATATCTGCTCTGATTGCTTATCAAATGCTGCAGGCTCTCTGAATTGTTTTCTCTTTCGATCAGGCTTAATTTTCTTCCTGTGGTATAACTTTGAAAGGGAAAAAATAACAATGGGTAGCTTGGAGAGGAAGTGTTTAGGTGAATGGCTGATTGTTTCAGGAAATGTGTTTCTCTGCTGGGCTGTGGTGCTTTTTTCCCCCTGGCTGTGAATGCTCTGTAAGTATCAATGTGTGCCCTTCCAGTGGCCTGGGGGTAGATTGGGAAGTGGAAACAGGCTGGGAAAAGGCACCTGCCAAACATTTGGTAGAGTTGTGTCTGTGAACCTTTGTTTCCTGAATCCCAGCACAGCATTTCATTCGCACAACCATTTTCCTCCCAAGCTTTTTATGTGAAATAAATACTTGCCTGCAAAATGTTTTATTCAGGTCATCACAAGTGAGTGCTGGTAACTGCAGATCAAAGCTAACAACTATACTCCTGTGCTCTGTGTGTTTCTGGGGGGCATGGCTGATCCTATAACTGTGCAGACTTCCCTTTGCAGTGTGTCTATTTGTCTAGCTTAAAGCTTTTTGCCTGCACCAGGGCTTGCAGGCTTTCATCTCCTATAAGCCAATATGTCATTTCAGAGTTGCTTCAGGCAGCTGCCATTTAAATGCTGAGCCTGATGTACCTCCCTTCTATCAACTCCTCCATCATTAAACTCTCAGACCCATGAAATAATTTGACCAATTATTTGAGTTACTCAAACTACACAGAATGACTTGAGACCTTTGATGAACCAGCTGCATTTATACACCCTGAAACATGACAGCAGCTCTAAGTTGCACATCAGATGAATACAGGTCATGCCTGGGGTAAAGGCATGAATGATTGGCGTGCCTGGCATGGTCATGCATTTAGCCTGATTAGTGCCATGGGACCCTTTAAGTTCTGTATTAGCCATTGTGAAAAGAGGCTATTAGTGTATGATAGCTGTGCAACCTGATGCTATCTTCAAATAGTGATTTCTCTCTCAAGTGGGGCTTCCTCTTGTGACCTCTGACCTGTCAGTATGTTAAAAGCTTTGTAATTGATGGAGCTTTGTGTTCTTTGTGATGTGATTGATTTGGATTCCTTCACACTGAACTTTTTTGTTCTCTTTTGTTCAGGAGGTCCTACAGCAGCTGATTGTAATGAATTTACCAAATGTTTTAATGATTGGTAAAGATCCTCTTTCTGGTAAGTAGTTTGTTCCTTCATCCCTCTCCTCTGTAATGCTAAATAAAATATGTGTTTGTTTCTTTTCTAAACAATTCTGTAGTTCTATTCTAATTTAGGTTGGAAAACACCTTTAGGAGTCCAACCCTTAACCCGGCACTTCCGAGTCCACTGCTAAACCATGTCCCTAAGCACATGCACATTTTTACTACTAGGGATGGTGACTCAACCACTTGCCTATTCCAATCCTTGACCAATCTTTCAGTGAAAAAAATCTTTCCTAATATACATAACAATATGACTGAACATCCTGTGGTACTACTTGAGGCCATTTCCTCTTGACCTGTATCATCTTCTTTGGGAGAAGAAGCCAACTCTCACCTTGCTACAAACTCTTTTCAGGTAGTTGCAGAGAATGATAAAGTTTCTCTGAGCCTCCTTTTCTCCAGGCAAAACAACTCCCTCAGCCTCTGCTCACGTGACTTACTCTCTAGATGCTTCACCAGCTCTGTTGCCCTTCTTTGGACACACTCCAGCATCTCAGTGTCTTTCTTGTAATGAGAGACCCAGGACTGAACACAGGATTTGAGGTGTGGCCTCACCAGTTCTGAGTATAGGGGAACAGTCCCTGCCCTGGTCCTGCTGGCCACACTATTGCTGACACAGGCCAGGATGCCATTGGCTTCTTGGCCACCTGGGCACACTGCTGGCTTGTCTTCGTCTGGGTGTCAAACAGCACTCCCAGGTTCTTTTCTACTGGGCTGTTTTCCAGCCGCTCTGCCCCAGGCCTGTAGCACTGCAAGGGGTTCTTGTGACCCAAGGGCAGGACATTTACTGCTTTGAACCTCATACAATAGACCTCAGCCCATTGATCCAGCCCATCCAGATCCCACTGCAGAGCCTTCCAACCTTCTAGCACATCAAAACCCCTGCGCAACTTGGTGTCGTCCTCAAACTTACTGAGAATGCACTTGACTCCCTTGTCCCAGTCATTGATAAATATATTAAACAGGACTGGCCTCAATACTGAGCACTGGGGAACACTAATTCTGGTTTTTAACTCTGTTCACTGCCACTCTTCAGGCTGAGAGTTGCTCCCAAGGGACTCTGGCAACCAGTCTCCTAAACAGGCCATATTACAGATATGCTTTTTAATAGACTATATGTATTTGTAGACAAACTAGAAATATTTGACTGGCTCTGAATCTCACAATTTTGTCTCTAGAACATACCACTGATATTTATATACCTGTACATACAAATATGTATGATACATGTGTATTTGCATGTCACACATATACATGCGTGAAAAGTGAGTTCTTGACAAAGCCAGAAAAGCAACTGTTTGTTTGAAAGTTGCCTCTTCACCCCCTGGTGACCCAGGATGCAGCCTGCCATAGAACAATTGTGCATTGTCCTCTAGTTTTTCTGTCCTATGTGCCTGTATGAGTTGAGTTCTGGCAATACGTACACAACAAGAGTCTTGCAGAATTGCCATAAGGTATGAAGGAACTGCTTGAAATGAAATGTGTGAAGAAAATGGATGAGAATGAAAAAACAGGAAAAAATGAGGAAGGTGATGGACAAAAAGAAAAACGTTTGTCTGGCAGTGCTGTCAAGACAATGATATGTCACATGAGGTATGACATCACAAGTAACATGGAAACCAGTGAGCTCATATTGAGAATCAAATGCTTTTGATTAGACAAAATGAAAGCTATTTATATTGAAAATTAAGTTGACTTCTTTGAACCACATTTCTGAAATGAAGTTTTGTTCCTGGATCGTTTTTTGTCGGGACAGGGGAGTGGGGGAGATTGCATACTCATTCTGTCTGTCTCAGCCCTATGCTAGTGCTAAGGACAATGTATTTATTTTTACCAAAGAAGGCAAACTGAATGAACCCTGTTAGCAGTGATGGGGAATGACATGGTAATGAGATCTCCAGAACAAACAAATGGCAGAAACCTTGGCAGAAGATTTTATTTTGCTGCTCTTAGCAGCTGTAGAGTGTGTATGTACAAAAAAGGACTTGTCAGAAAAGAACATTAGCAGATGTTGGATCACTGAAACTCATAGTCTTGGCTTTAAAGTCGAGCTGACAGTAAGGAATCCAAGTCTTCAGAAAGCAAATTGAAGTCCACAGTCTTAGTTCTGCTGTATAGGCTGCCGTTACAGGCAAAGAAGAAAGTCCAAATACAAGAGCTGTTGCTTTTCTTGGTCATATGGGCAATGGGCTGCTAGCATCAAGAATGCTACTGAATAGAAATGTCTGAGCCAACAAGGCAATATCTCTGTTGGCTAAGTGTCAATGGAAAAGGCTGTCTGGCTTCTTGTCACAGCCATTCCTGAATGACAGCTGGCAGGAGACTTCTGTGGTAACTACAGTTTTGGTTCCTGGGAAAGCTGCACACTTGAAAGCTATCCTGTATTTAGCTAAAATTTCCTGTCATTGGCCTGCTGGTTTTTGTCAGCACTTTAGATCTCTCTTTGAAAAAAAATACCTGTGTCTTTTTTTAGAAAATATAATAGTCATACATATGTTCCAGTCTTTTAGCTCCTTCAATTACAATCAGAAAATTTGCTTTTCTTTTTGACGGCTTTTAAAATGTGATGGTTTGGCCTTCTTCCCCCACTCCTCCCTCCTCTCCTCCGTTTAAAAATTTATTTTCTCTATTGCTGACTTCCTATTGGCATTATTCAGAACATGGAAAGAAAGGCTAAAGAAGGCAAAAATTTAACTTCTGGATGTTTGAAATTGATGTGGTATGTGTATAAAAAAAATACTGATTTCTTGTTTAGCCATATTATATAATGATTTTTGAGAACCAATCCCAGCTTAGACACTACAGAGGAAGGTGGTGAGTGAAGGAAGACTCAAGATATTTGCTTCAAAGAACGTATTCAAGCAGGAGAGTGTCTGAAGGATAGTATTCAAGAGGAGCTCATCTCAATCCATCTTAACCTTACCCTTGGGTAAAGGACCACTGGTCAGATGTGCTGAATAAATGTTTAGAGAAGTGGAAAACTAGAACTTCATCCAGGAAGAAGAACCTGGCTGAGGGCTGGTGAGAAGCTTCGAAAGAGGGAACAGGGAGGAGAAGGCTGAGGAGAATTTAGTAAAACCAGTATAAAAAGCTGAATGAAGGAATAGGATGAGCAGCATAAGCAAATGATGACCAGGTGATGATGTATTTGTTACTGTCTTGCAGAGAAGAGTCGGAGTAAGGCAGGAGCACTGGAGAGGGGGAAAACTAGTGAAATAGAGATATTCTCTCTGACAGAAAGGAGGGCTGCAGATTGAGTGGATATGTGAGGACAAAGTAGTTATCAGCATGGGAAGAGATGCTTCTGGCATGAATTACAGTGAAGCCTCAGGAAAAGGGGACTGAGAAGTGAGGAGGCTGGGAATGACAGCAGTATGGAGTGAAGAGGTGATGGGGACAATTTCTTGAGGGATTGTTTAAAAGCAAGAAGAATGGTAGAGGGGAAACCTTTTTCTCTGTCAATGATCTGGTCCAGAGCAGAGGCTGAGAAGGAAGGGGGAGAGTCTTGGCGAGGACATCTGCAGAGACAGTGGTGGGCAGTGGGGGAGCAGTAGCAGCTGCAAACTGAGGTGCAGGTGATCTGCAGGGATGGTATGGAGAGGCAGTGATGGAATGCCAGTTTTGCCTTCACCATCCTGTAGGAAAGTTATCTGAATGAAAGATCATTCTTGAACAGAGGAAGAAAAATCAATCCCACTATCACATTCCTGGAACAAATCCAGCGTTGCTTTTTCCTGTTGGAGCTGTGGATGCCATGGGTCCAAGAACAGGGAGCTGTTAGACCATTAAATCTGATTCACTGTGTACAGTTTCGGTGGCTTGTTCCTTGTAACGAGGCCATGTGATGTTTTGCTGTGTGTGTTTTTCAGAGCTGCCTGTTCACCAGTGCTATCTGCAAATTTTACATTTTCCTTCTGGAACACAGCCAAAAGTTATGTTGCATGCGTTAAAATATAAACTGAGCAGCTCTTAGGCTGGGAATATTGTTGTTGCTGTTTAGCTTCCATTTGGCACTCATCATTTGGGATTGTTGAGGGCTTTTGCAGATCTGCTGTGAACATGAGATTATTGGAAAAACGGAGCTGCCACCACTGAAAATGCAGTAGCAAGTTGAGCTTTTGTGTAGGAAAAGGCACCTGTCTGCTGGGTTTAGAAGCTTTACTTGCTTTCGTGTCCTCTAAATAGTTTTGTTCTACGCTATGCCAATTTTATCTACTTAATTTATTTGGCCATGGGCATCAAAATAGCAAAAACATTTGCAAAAAATGAAGACTATTTTCTGGAATATAGGGAGCTGAAAGTAAACTGGAAAGCTTAATTAAAGGATTTAGAAAATTTTCTCAGGAATTCGATTTGTGGAACAATGCAGCTGATATTACAGGATTTGTTCTCTTTGCTGCACTGTATGGTAGACAGCTACTACCATTAAATTTGCTCTTTGTTTTTGTCTTATTTTTTTCTCCTCTCTTTTTGTTGTTGAATAGCTTTTGCAATTTATTACTGCACCACAAATCCCCCTGTGCTCAATAAGAGAATCATCACCCTATTTATCATCCATGACATTGCTGTAATCACCTTTTCATATTGTGCCTGGTTTTAGCAAGCCCTGTAAATGGCCACCCATTCATATGGCCGCACCAGGAATATCTGTATACAGTACTGGTCATGCACCTCCATTTAGAGGCATTATTTAATTTTGTAGTTTCTAGACATTATTAGTTTAACAGTGCTAGTGAATGTACTGTTGGCAATTAATCTTCTTAAACTGTCATAGTCATTGAGGGAGGGATTTTAACTTTTTTTAAATCAAGAATGGAAATGAAGTTTTACTTGCTTGAAGTAGGCTCATTTCTATCTCTTATAAAAACTTTGCTAGATAGACTTTAAAATTACATGTGAAGTTTGAGAATGGGAGAGCCCCAAGTCTCTCCTAACAAGTGTCTATGCAAATTGTTTTTTGTTAAAATTGTGAAAGATGTCTACTCTCTCTCACTGGGATATTTTTCATGTCTAATTTCCTTTCTCATTTTGTTTCACAGTCCTCCCGAGGCAGAAAGGGTCATAAAATATAAAGTTAATAACAAAACACTGCCTCAATAGTGTAAATTTAGCGTTTAAGCTTTTCTCACTCAGGATGTTGCTACAGTTGGGAAAACGACACTTGTGTGTTTCATTCCTCCCCACCTTTTCTGCACAGCCAGCAGTTGCTGGGTGTAGCAATGTGCTGGCACTTGCCTCTCCTGCACTGGAGTAACATCAGAGTAGAAATATGGACAAAGAGGCAGCAAAAGCTCAAGATTGCACGTATTTGTTCTTTCTCATTCCCCTTTCCTCTGACATCTTTCCATCCCCCTCTCATTTTTTTCATTATCTGTGTTCTCTCTGTTCCTCGATCCTTCTGTTTTTGTTGTTGTTGTGTCTCCTAATCCCCCTGCCCGCCTTCTCCCTGAGTCCTGCCATCTGTTTCCCACCCTCCACCCCCTGTGAGAGCAGAGGGGGTCTCCTGGCTTTGGCCCAGGGAGACTCCCGGGATGCACAGGTGGTGCCCGGGCTTTCCTTCCGTTTATTTTCCAGGAAACCTGCTGGTCCTCTGTCACAGTTGGGAGCAGATGGGTTTTCTGCAAATCCCTCAGGTATCTGGCTCCCTTGCAGTCACAAACACTCAGCCTGAGAGCAACTGCCCTGGAATTTTAGAAAAAGGCATAAAGGAAAAGAGTTCATTTTTTACTTAGCACCTTTCTGTTTAAGTGCTAGTTTGAATCCTGTTCATTGAACTTGTGGGTGCCTCTGCCAGGAGCTGCCCCAGATCTAAATGTTTGCATCTTAGGTTGTAGGAGGAGGACGCTGTCTTGATAAGGGTCAGCTAATAAACCTGAGTAGACCCAGCAGCCTTTTTTTCCTAGCTGTCTGGGAAGGACTTATCATCCCAATGAGCCAGCATAGAGGAGCAGGCACATTCCTATTTATGCAGTTGCACAAGGAACCGTCTTATTAAATTAGCACAAATCAAGCTGTTTGAAAAACATGACAGTATCATTCACTGTTTAGGAGTCACGTCTGAATTGGGGATGAAGATCTCTTGCTTTTATTCAGCATTCATTGCTGGATAGTTGCACTGTCCTGAGTGTAGAATTTAGCTGCTCCACTCTGTAGTAATGCTAGAAGTGCTTTTGATTCACTTGGTTACTTTGAGCGTTCCATTTAACTATGTGGTATCCCAGCTCTTCTGTGAGTGAGATGAAAGGGAAGAGGGGTAAGTAATTAATTCCTTCCTGGGTCATTCTGAGATTTAATTGAAAACTCTTCTCTAAAGAAGTTTAGATTGGTAGAGAGGTTTTTTCATACTCATACCCTTCTTTTTATAATAATCTCCTGTAAATGGTGTTGCTCTACAAGGCCTTAAAATATTACTCAAACCTAACTTGAGTATGAATGATCTGCAAGTGCCTTTATATCAACAAACTATCTCCTCCCCATGGGAAACAATTTCTTAATGAAAGCCCAAAGAATTGAACTCTAAAAGCCACATGATCTTTTGAAACACATGTGTGACTGGTAGATTTGCTAAGTGAACCTTTCAACCTTAGTGTTTTTATTGGTAGTACAATCTCCTTTTCATGACATGATGTAGCATGTGTTCAAGCATAAAAGAATTTAATAAAAAAACCTTGGAAAAATTCTGCCAGCTAAATTTTCAGTTCAAGGTGCCAGTGGGGAAAGCACATGCCAAATGCTATGTTTAAAACAGTATCAAACTAACAGTCTCATGATTACCTTGTGTCTTTTAATTTCTCACTCCTTTCTATAAAGTTCTGCTTGTCCTTCCCTGCCATGGCTTGCTCTGTCTGCCCCAACTTCTCTTCCTCCTGGAAGGACTGGAGTGGGGATGAGGTCTCAAAGTGCTATTTCCAGGCAAGACCAGTCTCTGTTGGGAGACCAGGGTTGACCTTGGTAAGTTACTTTGCAGTAATTTCTAAAGTGTTTTACCTCACAGGGTCATGCAGCTTCCCCAATGCCCATCTGTTATGTCAGGGAGAGAACAGCAAAGCCATTCGTGCAGAGAGGTAGGATGTGGCTTGAATAGCTTGAGTACCTCACATGTCATTAGGATGGTATAGATGCTGTCACTGTTTGGAAGTAACCCTGGTGTTTTCTAAAATGCATGATTTCAAGCCACTAGGCTCACCCTGAGGATAGTTGTGACACCATGGTGCATGGATTGGAATTTATGGGCAACAGATGAGAGTGGCCAGAGCACACATAGGTTAGACCACTTGTCTGGTATGATCAAAGAGCAGCAGCCCTGTGGCTACTCCTTCAGTCTCTCATGGACATGTTCTGCCCTGAGTAAGTTTGGGGGAATGAGAGTCATACTTGAATCACTAACTCTCCATAACTTAATAACTTGCTCTTATGTCCCCCAGGCATACTCTGCATTTAATACTTGGTCTGGGTCTGCTTTGAAGCTGATGCAGAATGAAATCCAATGCTGAAACTCTAATGAGAACTCAGTTTCTTGAGAAAATGTCTTCTGACCCAAATAATTATCTCCTAGTAGTGCCCTCAAAGTTTGTGAAGGAACAGATTTTTTTTTTTTACTGTTGCTGATGGTGCTTTTTTTGTGGTCTTGTCTACACTTCAGATTGTGTCACTGAGATGCATATGGAACAATCAACCTTTCACAGAATGAAATGTAGTTTGTATATTAAATTGTAACTTTTCAGGAAAAAGCAAGCCTTGTATACTGCTCGATACAGGGAGAAAAGTAAGAATGTGCATCTTTCAAAACTAGGTTTTAAATGTTCTGCAGGGAAATAAGCTCTATTGTATTTACAGAGTGAAGTCTGAACTAGCATGTTTTAAATATGGCTGTTTCTGTTGAAGAGAAGAATTTGTGCTTGCAAAATCTTAATGTTACTAATGTGGGACTTGGATATTGAGAATTGTAGTGTTCATTTCTACAGACTACTGATAATTTCTCCAGGGTATTCTTGAAACACTTTGAAGACGAATGTTCTTAAAAGTTGTTGAAAAATTGTTGAACAAGTAGGTGTGTTTGAAGACTGGTTCAGAGCATATGTGTGCCCTGAAATCAGGAAAGCAGAAAACAAGTGACTTCCTTAGCTGGCTGCACGTGGTGTTGCTGGTTGCGAGGTTCTGCAAATGGCAGGAACCCCCGTGGTAATTTAGGTCAGTGTGTCTTTATGCAGCTGTGGGGCTGCGGCAGCTTAACTGATGAGTCAGATTAACTCCTGTTCCCTGGCCTTGGGTCCTGCACATGCCTCTGACTTTCTACCAGTGCAGCCTTACAAGGGCATGGTGTTGGTGGAGGAGCACAGTTGCGCTCAGAAATTAGTATATATTTAGTGATAGGAGCAATTGGAAATCCAAGTAAAGCAGGCCATATAAATTGAAAGTGATAATCCCACAGTCACACACCCTGTGTCAAAAAGCATGCAGTTGTACAGTAAGGGACAAGAGAAAACAATATGTGGCCTGTTTTGTTTCTCTTTCCTCGTCTTCCCCTGGTGTGGATGAAGACAAGCTTTTCCTGAACCTAACTAGGTAAAGGTTGGACTTGATAATCTCCATGGTCTTTTCCAACCTTATTAATTCTGTGTGTAATTCTGTGTGTGTGTAACTCAATAATGATGTTTTATTTCTTCGTTCAATCTCCTTGACTTCATACCCTTTTGTCTAGCTTTGATATACATAACTTTCTTTACCAGTGAACAATCTACATTCATTTTGTTGGAAGAAGCTCAGGAGTTGGCTCAAAGCTCCACCAGTTCTCCTTGTGAACCTCTTTCCTAACCTTAGAGAACAGCCAGGCTGCTGGTGAAAACAGGATTCCCTGCAGTGACAACTTGGATATGACTCCTCCCCCCCACAGCTCTCCAGGGATATGGTCAGCTCTATAGTATCCCTTCTACTTCACTCATTCTCTGTCTCTTAGCACATGAGTTTTACACTTCAAAGTGTGTGAACAGGCTTTGATGCAGAACAGAGGCAGAATTTATATGCTAAAACATTTCTCAGAATTTATGTGCACAGAGTGGTATTCAGCTTTGGGAAGTCTGAGTGGCAACTGTTTACAGAAAGCATCTGCCCTAAATTCTCTTTCTTTGAGAGTAACCCTCCTTTGCTTCTGTCTAGTGTGTTCTTGCTTCGTTTTGGTGGGGTTTTTTGGATGGAGGGAGGGGAGAAGTGTTGGTGGTTTGGTGGGGTTTTTGCACTCTTGTTCATCACAACACAAGAGACAAACATTGGTCATATGCACTGAACTATTTAAAGGCATTTTTTGCAATGTATTGATCAGAAAAACCTTAGAAAACTATAGGTGAGGTTAGCACATCAAAGAAAAATGTCTTGCTGGATTTGGGATTTTAAACTCCTGCGTAAGAACCTGGAAAGCATGGTAACTATGTGATTGGTATATATGCATTGTTCAGGCACTTGCTCAAATGTCTTATTTCTCTTTTCAGGTATATATTTTGAAAAGAAGCAAAGTACTTTATCTGTCATACATCTGTACTGATTACCTTTTTTACTGATTACCTTTTTTTCTCTCTAGGTAAAAGTATGGATGAAATTCAGAAGCTGCTGTTGTTGGTTCTGGGATGTGCTGTGCAGGTGAGCATTCCTTAAAAATAAGCCTTTTTTGAACCTGTTATCTTTTTTCTGGACTGAAAAGATCTACCCAAAGACCAATGCTGTATGAACAAATCTCGAGCTCAAGACATCTCGTGAGCTAAATTGTGAGAAACTCAATAGGTGACGGAAAAATGCAGGGGAGAGGAAGCACACTGTGTGATGGCAGTAGCCTCAATTTGTTGCCAATGCTTAATCAGCCACAGGATGTGTACTTTTTGCAACTAAGTAGTGCACTCTGATAACACAGAGGGAAGAGATAAGCTTTCAACAGTGTTCTTGATACCAAGATTGTTGATGGTTTATTTTTTCATTGTTTTAAAATGCAAGGTGGAACAGTACATGCTAATGGGAAACAAATAATCTAACAAGTCTAAATATTTTTTAATGAATCCTTATCTTATTTGCATTATATTTTGATTTAACATTCTGCATAGTAAATACAAAATTAGTAGATACTTTGTATATTAGTATGAGGATCTTGAGGTGACACTTGTTACAAGAGATGCAACGTATATGGGAAACTGCAGAAATGCACAGATAAAGAAATCAGTGTTCTCCCACCAAACCTCTGAGGTTGTAAACAAAGGCTGTGTGTGGGCAGGCCTTTGCTGATAATTGACCTTGTTTGTAGGTCTGTCTAGTGTTTTTGTCATGCCTTAGGATACTTACCCTGCTCAGCTGTGTCAGCTCAATTATGTCAGGGTAAAACTGTCTATGTATGGCTGCTCTGAACTATGTTAGTGTTGCATTGCAGCACAAAAAATTATTTTGGCAAGCTGCTGTGCATCCTCAGTTCCCATTTACTGGTCTGAGGTTCTTTCCAGTGAAAGAAATGGTGGATACTCAGAACCAGCCTCCAAAAGGACACTGTAAATGAGCTAGAGTCTTTAAGTAATGCTTAACTTCTCCACAATGCCTTACAAGAAGGCAATAATGTTGTTTAGTGCATGATCACAGATACACGGATAGCAGATGTCTGCTTCTTGCAAAGCCATAAGTAAAGATTTACTAGAATCTGTTTGCCTGAAATGTCACTCATTTTTATCCAGAATGTTTCCCATTTTTTATCTGAAGCATATGTTGATTTAGTCCAAAAGCAACATTGTGCATTGATATGAATAGTATCTAAAGTGATGCATCTCTTTTCATTGCCAAAACTGAGCAAAATGCAAACAGCAAAGCAGACGGGTTAAGTGATGCAATGTAAATGTAGGTTTACATTTGTGGAGCTCCATTAATGAAGCTGTGATGATTTCCTCCGGCTGTTGCCCCACCTCTTGATCTCATCATGTGTTGAACTTGTTTTGAAAGAACAGAACTAGCCATTTAACTTTGCCTCAGTTACTGACTACAGAAAGTTTAACTAATTTAATGCATAATTTGGTTCGTATTCCATATGGAGCAATGAAGTACTACACCTTCTAGCATGACAAAGTGTAGATCTTGAACAGTCTGTTGTTAGCAATGTGGGTTGGTTGAATTTTTGTTTTGTTTGGGTTTTTTTGATTTAAATGAAAAGTTGTGCAGTGGGTTTTAGGGTGTGTAGTGCTGTTTCAAGGTATGCTTTTTTTTAACAGTGTGAAAGAAAGGAAGAGTTTATTGAAAGAATAAAACAGCTGGATATTGAAACCCAAACTGCCATTGTGTCACACATTCAAGAGGTGGGACTCTTAAGTATTGTCTGTTTTGAAGTTGTATCTTTCTCTTCCTTAACAGGATTTTTTTGCCATGAAATATTAATGCTTGGAATTTCATATTAGATTGGTGAACTTCACAAAAAAGATTGAATATGTTACTTAGATTATAAGATGAAGATGATAGGTTCTGGAAACATTACTTGGCTTGGTGATCTTTTAAAAAGATGCAGTAGTAAATGCCTTATTTGCCACTTGCAGGCTATGTAGAAGGAATTGTTGTTAAGGATATACATGTAATGTTTACAAAAGGTATGTATGTCTTAGGAGCTGCTGTGCCCCTTGCAGCGATGGTATAAGCACTTAGTCCCCAAGACCTGTGGAAGGTGGGACGCAGACTCCTCAGTGACTTGCTTCAGACAGTGCCCTCTGAGCTCAGACAAATCTTGAAAAGTGTACTCTGCAGCTGAAATTGAGCATACAGTCCTTTTCAAAAGAGGTCTGGTCCAATGACAGACTTTCTTGTACTTCTAATGTTTCTGTAGAAGGGAAGAACATGGGTAGATGTTAGGAGATGTATTACTTTGGAGAGCCAAAGAACAGCCATGTAGAAAGGCCCTCTCACTGGCAACGGACACTGACTGCGGCTGGGTGTCAGTGCATGGAGGAACTTTTTCCTTAGGACTTAAAAAAAAGTTCATTTTAGAAAAAAAGTAATTTTGAACTAAGCGCATGGTTATGGCAAAAGCAGGAACAGTTCTTACCTGGGCTTGAGAGACTTGCCTGATGATTCTGTTAAATGATTCAGAGAAAATCAGTTTGGGTAAGGTAGCAGTTGAAAAATACACCGTTAGCAGCTACCAGAGACATTTCTGCTAAAGGCAGGTCCTCCCAGCTGTATCAGCTACAAATTGCAAAAAAAAGAAGAAGAAGAAAAAAAAAAAGGAATTCTTCTCAGTGAGACATCAGGGATAATTAGGTCAGTAGGACAGTTGCATAGCAAGTACATATGCTATTGATCATAGTGTTTATCTGATTACTTTTAAAAATCAGACTAAATAATTATAAAAAACCCTAAATACCAAAAATTACTGAATAGTGTTGCAATTAAGGTAGTTATATATGTAATTTACAATCTGGGTTGGGTGAAATGTGATAAGATTTTCAGTTTATCAGTAGAAGAACCTGGGGGATGCAGCATATACCATAAATTTACACATCAACTAGTGGAAAGACATAGTTTTTTGTTCTTCCTCCTAGGTGACTCACAACCAGGAGAATGTCTTTGACTTGCAGTGGCTGGAGCTGCCAGATATGGCCCCAGAAGAACTAGAGTCTCTTTCCAGGAATATGGTTTTCCACCTCAAGAGGCTCATTGATGAGAGGGATGAATGCACAGAAGTATGATGGCTTATCTCTCCCATATAGAGTTCATGAGAAGCAGCAGATGCAGGGTCCATTCCTTCTCTTGTGTCTTGTTTGTGCAGGTTTCTTTTTCTTCTGCTCCTTTCTCCTATAAATCTGTGGACATATTTTGACTTTTTTGTTGAATCTTGTGTGAAGATTAAGATATGGTGAAATGATTGAGTTGCACAGTCCCTCCATGAAGTGGAGAGACTAAATGTCTCTGCATGTCTGTTCAGTCACTCATTTTCTAGTGCTCTTCACTGCTGTCTACCATCATGGGCTTCTCAATCTTCTCTGGTTTTTTTGATTCATCAGTTCCTTTCCCTTCAGATTTCTGGAAGAGCCTTTTCGCCTTCTTTAGCCTTTAAATTTTTTGGTAATGCTCTTGACTGTAATTGTGTTAGTTAAAACTGTTAGTTGTTACAGGCTTTTGTGGATTCTTCAAGAAAAGCAGGCTTATTTTGAGCATTGGAAGGGGAATGTTGTAATGGCCTGAGCATAGTGGAGGTTCCTTTCAACCTCTGTGTAACCTTTGCTCCTGGCTATCACTTTAATTATGATTAATGCCAGAGTAATCATTTTCTAAATTTATAAAAAATTTTTAGATATTTTTAAAACAATGTGTAAATATACTATTTATCTCTTGACACTACATAGTCTTCTATATTTCTAGGTCATTGTAGATCTCACTCAAGAGAGAGATTATCTACAGTCTCAGCAACCACCAAGCCCTCTGAAAGCACCAAGTCCAGATTCTTCACCAAACCCAGCCAACCCTCTTTCCAATGAAGACAAGCAGCACCTTGCAGTTGAGCTGGCAGACACAAAGGCTAAATTGAGAAGAATCCGTCAAGAACTGTAAGTCACCCGTGATTTGTGCTTCTGAGGAGGCTTGTATGTTAAGTCTTATGCATCCTGAAATGCAAGTGCCTGTCTGCTTCAATACACTGGCCTCCATAGGAGCTCTCAGAATCACAACTTCCAAATCTCTCACTCATAGAAGGAGGAAGCTAGTATGTCCGTTCCAATTTTAGTTTCTTAATTGGCCTTTAAACCCAGAGTGACGGCTACTTCCATTCTATTTTTTGTGTCTCATCTTTCTCTTTCCCTCTTCAAAATGCCAACTGCTGGCTCTGCTTTCATACTTGAAAGTCCAGAGGTGAGTGAAGCTGACTGACAGCAGTAGCACCAATGAGATTTAAGCCAAGGAATTTAGTATAAAATTAGTTGAAACTCAGATCCATAGTAAGTGTATGGTACTTCAAGAAAATGATGAGGCTGTCATGACAAAGAAGCTCTGTGTTCAGAATATCCTGGAAGATTTTTGTCTTCATTTACAGATTCTTAGCTGCATCCATGTAATCAATATTTTTTCAGGAAACAGAAACAACTACTTACTAAGATTTTCTAATCCTTTTCAGTGAAGAGAAGTCTGAGCAGCTTGTGGATTCTAAACATGAAGTTGAACAGCTCACCTTAGAGCTGCAAAAAATAAAACAAGAGGTAAGATGGACTTGTTTTACTGTCACAGTGTTTCCTATTTTAAAAGAAATCCTACTTTCAGTGTGAGGCTAAGAATACTACTATGGCTATTTTTTCATGAAGAAATCAAATTACTCCAGCAAGCTGTTTGATTATGGCTATAGCATAGCAGTGCTATGCATTCTACTTAACTGTTGAGAGCAGCCTCATCTCTTCACCTTGCAAATTGCCTAGTAATGCCTGAAGTTTATGTAGCATCAGGCATTAGTAATGTCAGAGGCCCAATAGGCTGAAGAGCCTCTCTGTATTGTAAAGAATTTACTGACTAGTAGGAGAATTCTCTTACTCCTTCGTGAGGGGAATACTGTTTGTCTACTCTCAAAATAAATAGGTAAATACAAAAAATTAAAGTACATGCCTTAGAGTATTAACTAAGGTTTTTCTCATAGAATATCCACCTCGCCTCAGATGCTCGCTCTGCCCGAGCATACAGAGATGAGCTCGACTCTCTGAGAGAGAAGGCAAACCGTGTGGAGAGACTGGAGATGGAACTTGTTCGGTGCAAAGAGAAACTTCATGATGTGGAGTTTTACAAAGCTCGCATGGAGGCAAGTGAAAATTAGGAGAAAGATTTGCTGACTAATCCTTAATGTTTGGCTTTTGTTGTCTTACTGGTTTATGTGTTATTTGTCATTGAACTGACTGCAGCATAACATCAGAGCAAGTAGAGATTTCATAACATTACATCATTTCTATTGAATGAGCAATGTGAAAATTTCTTTCAGTAGAGGAAAGACTTGGTGCATACAAAATGCCCATTAATTTGAAAGAAGTACTTAGTCCATCATTATCTGGCTAAACAGGATAGACCTTTTCTGCATGCTGTTTCTAGGGCGTCCAGACCTTTAGCTTAGCTTTAGGTAAATTCTCTGTGTTCCAGAGTTGTTTCTTTGACCCACATTTTAAATGCCATAAATTAGCTAAATTAATGTCTGTATGTTTTTTCTTAGTGGTTTGTAGCAGTTACAAGTGTTGTTAAAATGATATTTTTAGGGATGACAAATGCTAGCCCTTTTTGCAACTGCTTCTTTTACTAGAAAGGAGAGAAAATTTGGATATTCCCTAATGCTGTGAGTGGGATATGTCAATGAGAAATGTATGGCTTTGTTCCAGTAGTAACATTAGTTATTCAACTTAATCACCTGCAGCTATGCCCGTCCTGGAATTATTAACTGAATTGAGTTGGAAAGGACCTTGGAGATCATCTCACCAAACTTACTGCTTGGAGCATGACTGACATTAAATTTAGCTCAGACTGCTCTTACTTTCTGTTCTTTCGGTTCTTTGAGGCATTCACACCAAAACTCCCAGTAATCTGCATATGCAACACTTCAGCCAAAGACAAATAAATATCCAGACTTGCTGAACAAATGGAGATTCAGTAACTGACAACCTCACTATAATTACATAAAATCCCAGGTCTGAGGTGGAGTGATGTTGCCAGGCCTCTGATTGAGAACACAGACCTTATTTTTCTGCTCTATAAACTCTACTTTGTATATGATTTTTTCCCCCTCCCTCTTTAACCTAAGGGTCTAGCTAGCTGCTGCTTCTTATGAATAGCTTCACTAAAATGGATGGTTATTAAATGTAGTAATAGACTACAAAAGCCTGTCTTGCCTCTTGGTAATTCCCAGTTTACATTAGGAAGTATGAAGCCCCATCTCTCTGTTTTCCTCCCTCCAGCTGGCAAATCAGTCATGCACTAACCTGACACACTAGCTCTCTGTGTACCATCCTGGCTTTTTCCTTCTGACTGTGCATTGGAGATGCTTAGCTTCTACCTGCTGCTCATTTAAATTAGCTGGAGTTAGGAGAGATTTCTTGGTGTCGTCTTCATCTGAGATCAGGGGAGTGGCTGTTTATGTTCTTGAGTTTTCAGCTTCCTTGCTTGTCCTTGAGCCAGTGGTTTCCTGCACTGTTGCCTGCATGCTAATCTTGCTTAATGTAGATTTCAGTAAGGAGACCTTCAGTTTTCAAATTTCTTCTGACTTTCCTCACTCCTTCTTCTACCCTGTCAGTTTTTGGTGAAGCTATTGAGTGTCAGGTGTGGGTGCTGACTCTCCAGGGATACTTCCCTGAAATACTGTTGTGGTTTAATCCCAGTCAGCAAACAAGCCTCATGCAGCTGCTCACTTGCTGCCCAGCAGTAAGATCAGGGAGAGATTCAGAAGGGTAAAAGCTAAACAACTTGTGGGTTGAGATAAGTACAGGTTAATAGGGAAAGCAAAAGCTACACAAGCAAGGCAAAGCAAGGAATTAATTCACTGCTTCCCATGGGCAGGCAGGTGTTCAGCCACCTCCAAGAAAGCAGGGCCCCATCATGTGTAGTGTTTACTTGGGAAGATAAAGACTACCTCTCCAAACATTTCCCCCTACCCCCTTCCTCCTTCTTCCTCTGACTTTATATACTGAGCATGATGTGATATGGTCTGGAATATCCCTTTGGTCAGTTTTGATCATCCATCCTGGCTGTGTCTGCTCCCATCCTCCCATGCACTCCCAGTCTCCTTGCCAGAGTGGCAGTACAAAAAGCAGAAAATGCCTTGGCTCTGTGTAAGCCCTGCTCAGCAATAACAAAAATGTCTCTGTATTATCAGCCCTGTCTTCAGCACAAATCCAAAACACAGCCACATACTCACCACTGTGAAGAAAATCACCTCAACTAAAACCAGCACAAATATAGTATTGGGACAAAGAATGGTACATTTCTAATTTGGAGCCAGAGTGTGGCCTTTAGCAAAAATTTTCACTGTTGTAGGGGCTGAGCAGTGGGATAGCACAGCTGTGCAGGGTGCTCTGTGCTCTAGAATAGCTGGAGAGTTTCACATTCTCACCACTCCCTCTTTCATCATTGATCAGATTTTGTTTTGGTGGACTGCCAGCACTGAGCAGGGGCAGCAGCAGGCAAACTCCATTGATCTCAGGCTTTCACTGAGGCCTCAGTTTTCTGTTGAAGCTGTCTCAAGACCTCTTCCTTAAGAAGGATTAATGGCTGGGATTAATAACGGTGTCTGCTTAGATCTGTTCAGAGCTGGAACATGGTAGTGATTTTTACCATGAGACACTACAGTGCTGATTCATCTCATGGCATTTGGTGGTTGCTGCTGGCTTCCTAAGCTCAAGCTCTAACTCTTAAGATGTGAATCATTCGGAGCATAGCAGTGAAAATGTAGGTGTGTACAGGATCAGCCACTTTTCTACAGTGATGTGATACCTTAAGGCTTAAAGGGTCTTGATGAAATTGTTAATAAGCAGTGTCAAATCAGCAAGTGACAAGGGGAAAGTGGGTTTACTTTTGTGCATCAATGCAGAAAGCCATTAAATGAGCACTTAAAACCTTTTACTTCTTGCTATTTGCAGAAGGAATGCTAAAGGTTCAAGTCTTTTTGTAACACATTTATCCAGTTGGTGTCCAGTTGGCAGCTGGTAGCTAGTGATGTCCCCCAGGGATCAGTGTTGGGCCTTGTCTTGTTTAATATCTTTATTGATGATCTGGATGAAGGTATTGAGCTCACCACTAGCAAATTTGCAGGTGATACCAAGTTGGGGGGTAGTGTCAATCTGCTGGAGGGCTCTGCAGAGGGACCTGGACAGGCTGCATAGATGGGCCCAATCCAGTGGCATGAAATTCAACAAGACCAAGTGCTGGGTCCTGCACTTTGGCCACAACAACCCCCTGCAGCCCTACAGGCTGGGGACAGAGTGGCCGGAGAGCAGCCAGGCAGGAAGGGACCTGGGAATACTGACTGACAGGAAACTGAACATGAGCCAGCAGTGTGCCCAGGTGGCCAAGAAGGCCAGTGGCATCCTGGCCTGTAACAGGAGCCGTGTGGCCAGCAGAACCAAGGAAGTGATTCTTCCCCTGTACTTGGCACTTGTTAGGCCTCACCTTGAGTACTGTGTGCAGTTATGGGCCCTTTCAATTTAGGAAGGATATTGAGGTACTGCAGAGTGTCCAAGGGCAACAAGGGTGGTGAGGGGACTGGAGCACGTGTCCGGTGAGGAGCAGCTGAGGGAGCTGGGGTTGTTTAGCCTGAAGAAGACAAGGCTCAGGGAAAACCTTATCACTCTGCAGCTGCCTGAAAGGAGGTTGTAGCCAGGTGCGAGTTGGTCTCTTATCTCAGGCAACCAGCAGTAGGACAAGAGGGCACAATCTTAAGCTCTTTACAGAGAGTGATTGGGCATTGGAATGAGCTGCCCAGGAAGGTGGTGGAGTTATTTAAGAGACTGGATGGAGCGCTGAGTGCTGTGGTCTAGTTGGGCGTGACGTTGGAGGTCTTGTTCAACCTGATTCTTTGATTCCATATGATTCTGTGGTTTAGTCTTGTGTGTTGTTTTCATTCTTTGTGTGACTGACAAATTGTTTCAGAATGACAGTTGGACCTTTGTCCACGGAACATGGAGATAAATGTGCTCTGGAGCCTTCCTGCTGGGGTGGCTTAATGAGGTTGTAACTGAATGTGAAGGAGCAGGCTAAACACAGGGCTTTTTCCAAGGAAGTGCTTCTCTGCAGTATGAAGCTTCCTTCCAGCATTCCTTTCCTTTGAAAATTGTGCTGCTCCAGGAGATCAGATTATTTTCTAAGGCCAGTTGCCTTGCCCTGTCTTCCTCCTTCTCACAGTAATAAAATTTCTATGCAAGATGATGCGAGGAATCCCACTATTAAAAAAAAAAAAAAAAAAAAGATAAAAAGGGGGGAAAAAAAAGAAAAGCATCTCTTGTATATTTTCATATGGCTGTTCAAGACAATGTTTGATTGTCACAAATGTCATGGCTCCGTAGGGACAGCTTCTGAATTGCCTGAAGGCAGGGGTTTGAACTGGGTCTAGATGCATGTGCAAATTCTCTTATTTTCAGATTTAAACAGTCTGATTGCTACTTTAATTTCTGAAAATGTTTTCCAGTAGCAACACACCCTGATTGTGCAACCACTTACCCCCAGAGGTAATTGTAACCATCTGAATGCACAACGCACATTCTTAAAGCTATTTCAAGTTACAGTTGGTAGGGCATCAAACCACAATATGTAATTTATTTTAGAAATTACAAAAGCAGAATTATTATATTATTCAATGTATAAAAAAATCCACAGCCAACGGTTTTTTGTTGCTGATTTAAAAATATAGTTGCGAAGTAGTATTGGTGAATTTGTAATTTAATTAACAAATAAACCTTAATTCCAGTGAAAGCAGCACCACCTCATCACCACCACCTGCTAACCTCTTTAACAAGTGTGATTTGTCGCCAGATATATTTTAGGTCAACTGTGTTATCCCAGCAACTTCTGTGAGTTGTCAGTGCTGACATGTTTTAGTTAGGACAGCTTTATTTTCCAGGCCTTGAGATGTAACTCTGCAAAGCTCCAATGGACTAATTATTAAAATTACATGAACTTTTAAAATTAAAGCAACCTCAGATCATGGTGATCTGTGGGTGTGAGCAATGTTGACCTTGTCATAGCAGGCATTTCCACCAGGTTATTAATTTCAGATTTCATCAGAACTGCTTTGAACTGGCATGACTGCCCATCCTGGGCACTCAATGGAAAGTGCTTCTCACTGCTGTGTGGTTTGTACCAGAGCCTGGATATGTGTATGCCCTTGGCATGTAGCTTGACTCTTGGTGAGACAGTAAAATGACTGGTTCTTGCTTGGTAGGCAGTTTCAGGGATAGTTCTGAGGTCATGTTTTTGTGGCCAGATGCCACCTTACTTCTTAAGGTTGTGGTCCAGATTGAGTGTGATGATCTAGCAAAGTAAACTCTTGGCACATTGCTGTTTCATTACAGGTATTCTGGCAGCTTACTTAAGACCCAGCAGTTTCTGTGCCATGTGCTTCCTCTGGTCTGTTATCTGCTTAGTGTCAGCCTTTTAAGTTTGCCCACCCTGAAGTCACCCTGTTAGAACAGACTTGGCCCAAAATGCAGGTTCTGTAACATTAGTGTTTCAGTATTGTTGTTTTAGTTACTTGTATACTGAGACATTTTAATGGAAGATGAATCTCTTCGCAAGCATTAACATACTCGTCCTTTTAGTGCAACTGTGGTAGGGAAATTTTCTCTCTCATGCTTTGCAAGCTGGTAGCTGACCCACTGAGAGATCAAGGGCAGTATGGTACTGAGTAAGGTAGGTAGACTTTCCATATTATGCTAAATACAATGAAGATGCAACCATCAAGTAAGCTTAGTAGCTATGAAAGGTTTTTAAATCATGGCCACCTGTAGTATCAAAAAGCAGGGGAGTGACTGTCATCAGACACTGTTTACTTGTTCTTTACATCTTTTGTTTGTTTCTTTTTTAAATAACTGAGCCACATAAGGCTTCTTAAGGCTGATTCTACCCCCCCCCAAAAAAGAAGGTACTTGCTCACTAAGCAGGGAAAGTGATTTGCTCATGCCTAGTGATCTTTCAGGAATCTACTTGATTTGGATGTTTGTGGTTTGAGAGAGCAAACAGGAACACTGGTGTCAGCAGAGACATCACATTTTGAAGATAGTTGTCTAGGAATAAACTTGTCAAGCATTTTGACTTGTCTGTTTGCCCATTTTCTGGTTTTGTGTGTTTCATTGGAATAGCAAGAGGGATAGGGGAGAGGAGGGAGGAAAGAATAACAAAAGGAAATTTCTTTAGAGAATGAAATAATTTGCTTCTTGTTTGGTTGGTTCTCATGAGAAAAGTCCTTACTGTATCCATTTAATCTTTTAAATGTTAGTGTGTTCCTGCCATAGAACATTTGTCTTGGACCCAAGATTTGTCTGAGAGTTAACAATAGTAAAGCTATAAATAAGGTATTTATGATAGCTTGATGTATTGGATACATGCTTAAAACGTGACCAAGAATACATGGCTGGATTTTATGCTTTTGACATTTTATGTTTCCAGAGATAAAAATACTTAAGTGCACAGTTGCATTTGTTGTTTCCAAGGAACATTTGGAGTGCAGTATAATGAATTTGTTTCTAATGCTCTGGCTACAGCAAAATAATAAAATAAACTTTAATCAGTAAAAGTAGATCCAAAAGCTGTAATGAGTGAGTGACATGGCTTGTGCAGTTAATGCTCGTGTGTTTAGTGGAGAAGGGACAGGGAGTGTTAAGTATAAAATAAAACAACTTCTTATGTTCAAGTCAGTTAAAATTCTTTTCATGAGAGCAACTTTATTAAACAGACATTTACGCATAAGTGGAATGTGTAAGGAATGTGGATATTGTATGTGTTGATGGATAGTGCTCCCCAATGAGTTTTCAATGCACTGTAGCATCCTTTGAAAGTAAATAATCTGTTTTGAAGCTGGGGAAACAGGGGACTATGATAAGTTAGCTAAGCAATTGGTATTATAACAGTGGAATTGGAATTGAATTGAATAAGCGCTTTTCTGTGTTTTGAGTCTCTTTGGTGCACCTCTTGATCTAGCCTCATGTAGAGCAAAAAAAACTGTATTAAACTTCTGAAATTCAGAAAAAAAATACTAATTTTACTTACATTAATGAATGATAATGGACACAAGATTGTGAAACATGGTATCATCTCCCATTAAAATATAAGGTAAAAACTTTTCTATGAAACAGAAACACATCAGATTTCTGTCTTGTGTTTTGCAATGTTACTTCGTGGAGGTCATAGAAATTAACATTGCTGCTTCTTTCCCCCTAGGAATTAAGAGAGGACAACATTGTGTTAATCGAAACGAAGGCCATGCTAGAAGAACAGCTAACAATGGCAAGAGCTCGTGGTGATAAACTGCATGAATTAGAGAAGGAAAACTTACAGTTGAAATCCAAACTTCATGATGTAGAGCTGGTATGCACTTTGTTTTTCATTATGCTAATGTTTTTGAACTTCAGTTTTTGTGCTAGGTTGCAGAATCAAATCACAGAAACTGGTGAAGACAGGCAAATAAATCAGCACTGCTTTTAAAGTGTTTTTCAGGTGGGACTTCATATACATGGATTCTTGAAATAGTACAGTGTTAACAATGCAAGTATTGCCAGTGCTACTTTGTGCGAGACTGAATTTAATTTTATGCAAGAAAGTATATCAGAATTTTAAAGTACAGCTTCCTTTCATAATGGAGATACCAAAATCTGTTAGTTAAGTAGAAATCTCTTGGATGTAGGAAATGAAATCTATTGTGCTAAATGATCTTTCTTGTAGGAAACAAAATCACCAGCCATTAGAGAGTCCTTAAGAATCCATTACCACTGTAAAACACAGAAAATTCAAAAATTTCTTTCTGTGTATGTCAGAGGTATCACTTATTACTTCTTAGACACAGAAAAGTAAAACATAGCAGATTATTGTCTACAAACAAAAAGCAACACTGGATTTTATAATTCCATTAGAAATAGTAAGTACTCTTTCATCTCTTTTATTTTACTTAACAGACCTCCTTTTAGCCTATTATGTTTTGAATTCTTGTGGGTTTAACTGTAGAATTTTCAACAGGTTCTGTTGGAAACAAAGATGTTGAGGATACTGGGGTGGGGTTAGTATTTTAATGGCCAATTTTTATTGGCTAAATCCTGATGGACATCAGTGACAAGTGTTGTCTCTTAGGATCCATATTGGGATCAGTGTAATTTAATATCTTCATTAATGACATAGACAAAGGAATCAAGCACACTATCAGCCAATCTGCAGATGACACCAAGCTGAGTGGTATGGTTCACTGCTCTGAAGGATAGCATGCCATCCAGAGGTACCTGGACAAGCTCAGGAAGCGGGACCTTGAGAATCTCATGAGGTTTAACAAAACCAAGCGCAAGATGCTGCACCTGTCTCAGGGCAGCTCCTGAGATCAATGCAGGGGATGAACCGATTGAGAGCAGCCCTGCTGAGGAGGAGTGGGTGGATGAGAGGCTGGATATGAGCTGGCAAAGTGCACTGGCAGCCCAGAAAGCCAATTGTATCCTGGGCATAAAAAGCAGCATGACCAGCAAGTCGAGAGAGGGGATTCTTGCCTCTGAGACCCCACCTGCATCCAGTTCTGGGGTTCCCAGCTCAGGAAGGACATGGACCTGTTGGAGAAAGTACCGAGAAGGGCTACTGAGTTAATTGTAGGCAGCTGGAGTACCTCTCCTTTGAGGAAAGACTGAGAGAGTTGGATTTGTTCAGTGTAAAGAAGAGAAGACTCCAGGGTTACCTATCTGGCCTCCAGTACCTGAAGGGAGCCTACAGGAAAGATGAAGAGGGACTTTTTAAAGGGGCATTTAGTGAGAGGGCAAGGGGGAATGGCTTCAAACTGAAAGTACATTTAGATTAAGTGTTAGAAAGAAATTCTTTACTGTGAAGGTAGTGAGGCACTCGAACAGGTTGCCCAGTTGCCAGTTGTGGATGCTCCATCCCTAAAAGTGCTCAAGACCACATAGATGGGGCTTTGAACAACATAGTTTAATGGGAGTTGTCCCTACTCATGGCTGGGGGGTTTGAATAGGTCGCTCATTAAGGTAAACCCTTCCACCCAACACCATCTTTGATTTTATTATTCGGGGCGTTATAAGGGTCATGCCATGCTCAGCTTTTCCAAAGTGGCTGAAGGTTTTGAATGATGCTTTTCTGGGTTACTTGATGAATCATGCTATTTGAAAATTGAGGCACCACTTCAGCTCTCACAAATGCAAGTGGCCCAAATAGTTCACAAGAAGCAACAATAAATTAATGCTGCAGACCAGTTTTCTGGAGTTAAAATTGAAATTATGAGGCATATGTTACTTGTGCATCCATGTGACTGCATCCAAATTTGATGTGGTGAGTTGAAGAAGCTCAGCAGAATTCAAGGTTCTATCTACAGAGTTTCCAGAATGTCAATGCATGATGCTACATGTTTTTGAAGAACTTAGTTCTGGATGCAACTTGAATCCAGCCTGCCTTACTAGTCCTGGCTTGTCATCACCTGGTGTGTTTTCTTTGCCATCACCCTCTCTCCAAGTGTGCAATGGATTGGAGCTGACTCTAAGCAGGGCCAGCTGGGTGTCTCTGCTCTGCATTCTGTGGCATATATAGTAGCCATAGCAAACATTTAATGTTGTATATGTATTTCAATATAAAAACACAGCTTTTAAGGAGATTCTTTTACTCTCAATACATGTTGTGTTGGTAGCAGTTCAACCTGTACTCTTACAGATAAGCTGAACATGCATTTTCATTCATGCATGTCTTGCACAGGACCGGGACACGGACAAGAAGAGAATTGAAGAGTTGCTGGAGGAAAACATGGTCTTGGAGATTGCTCAGAAACAGAGCATGAATGAATCTGCACACCTAGGCTGGGAACTAGAGCAACTGTCTAAAAGCACAGATCTTGCAGATAGTGAGTACCAGCTGGGGTGACTGTTGTGTGTGTGGTCTATTTCAGAATAGCCAGGTTGGTTGGCAGAGATGGGAACAGAATTTTGAGTCCAAGCTTGGACAACTTCCCCCATTCAGCCACTTGTTTCTGACAGTAGTTGTTTGGAACTTCTAAAGTGTATTCCGGTAGTTGGTTGCACTTTCTTTTGAAAGCATCAAAATGTTTTCCTTTTGTTTTGTTCATCATAGAGAGAGTGACTTTTAAGTAAAATGATAATTTTAAAAACAGAAAGCTTTGTAAATGACACAGCAAAAATGTCACACTGGATATTTCTAACTGAATGGTTGGGAGGAGTCTGTCATCTTTAGTATTCTTTAGTACAATTAGTACAGACAATTAACTGGTCTTTAAGTCCCAGGAAGTAGTGTATGCTGAAGTCATTTATTTTTACTAGATACTGAAAAATGTGTACAGTTAAAATAACTGGCTGATTTTTTTCTTTGAATGGTTGATTTGATTTCCATAACTATCACAAACATAACTAATTCCTTCTTCACTTGACAGGTTTTAACATTGGTTTCTGTGTTTAACATTCATTCTGTGTATTATACCAGCCTAAATAACATTGCTAAATGGAACTTGGGAAATACAAGCTATTTCCTCTAATTCAATGTGCAGCTTTGAGTATTCACCTTATTTCTGCAAAGACTTGCATGTTTGGCTTTGTGTGCAGGAACAGTTTAACTTGAAGACAAAGGAGTAAATTAGAGAAAGCAGTTTTCAGCAAAACTGTTTAGAATAGTTTTGTTTTGTAAAACAACTGAGTGTATGCCTGATACCAATTCTTAAATCTTGCTGTTTAGGATCCGAATTCTCTTCACTAAGATTAATGGCTAGTTAATTGTTACTTCTAAATAATAATCTTGCAAAACAGGTTATGTTACCCTGAGAAGTGAATTGCACTCTACTGGTCCTTATGTGTAATCAAGGATATTGCTTATTGTTTT
Source organism: Serilophus lunatus (assembly GCA_013399895.1). Lineage (NCBI taxonomy): Eukaryota > Metazoa > Chordata > Aves > Passeriformes > Eurylaimidae > Serilophus > Serilophus lunatus. Next base: position 1,081,307 of record VXBA01002396.1, on the reverse strand, counting down.
AGTCAGGGAGGAAAAAACATACTTTTTATCAAAATTTGTAAGTTTTGAGAAAACTATTTCAGGAAAATGTAAAAATAACTCATCTTCTGGCCTGTTTAAAATAATAAGTTTTACCTCCTTTCTGATTTGGTTTTGCTAGTGATGTAGTAGAAGGAAAGATGATAGTTTTATTTTGTTATCTCTTTTTTATTTCTGTCAAACATAATTTTCAAAATTTGCTCAAGTGATTTATAAAGCAGAAAAATATAAAAATAAGAGAAACTAAGAAAAAAAAAGTAAAAACTGATGAAGAAAGCACAATTAAAAACAAAACAATCAAAAAAACCCTGCTAAACTTTCAACTTTTATATTATGTCACAGAAATGCTATATTTACAATAATTCTCTTTAGAATTTCCGTTTCAGTACATGTTGCTGTTCTGAATGCAGCTTGTTTGTACAAAAGAGGGTCAGGCTGGAAAGCTCTTTTGGAAAATCTCCTTTTCTTGGATTTCAAGTTGAGTCTGCAAGAGTAGCAGGTAGCAGAAGATTTTGCCAGCTAGTTTGGAATATTTAATTCAAAATAATTTAAAAAATAAGCATGGGGAAAACTAATTTAGATGGGCTTTGCTTCCGAACAGAGTTCAACTGGGGTATTTAGTTAATGTTTACTATTTTAGTCTTGAGCAAAATTCTCCAGGTGATGCTCCATAAAAGAAACAAATAGGGTTTTAGACTGGCAAGTTTCTGAGAATGGTGAAGTGTTCAGTGTGCTGTATGTAATGGTTGATTATTTAGAAGGAGTCATTAATTTTCTAGACTTCAAGACAGTGTTGCAGTCAGTTTCATATGAAATATGGTTTTGAGGTGATGGGTAGCAATTATTCCATGGGAAACAGAAGGTTGCCCTTGTAATTATTCAAATGCTGAGCAGAGAAATTAACAGACCAGTGAGGCTTGAGTGATGGATTTTAAGGCTGAGAGGTACTGAAACTTTTGATCTGCAAACATTTACAGTAAAATAACATCTCTGTTGTAAAACTTGCATAAATGTTAGTTCTGAAATTTTGACTTCAGATACTTCTCTGATCATCATTCTGATGTGCCTGGGTATCTGGCAGTTAATGATTCAGCATATTCTCGATAAGCGTCAGAATTCTCCTTTGTAAGAATTTTTTTCCATGACTAAATATGATTGAGTACCTGAGTCTTCACTGGCTCTTGGAAGTGCATCCTCCTGCTCTTTTAGCAAAGACTTTGCAGTGGTTAACTTTTTGCCTGAATTTATTTCCTCTGATGAAAGTATGAGGTGGTATCAAAGTACATTTTGCTACTAAGGTTAGACACACTTCTAACATGACTAAAGCAAATCTTAAGAAGAGTTAGGAGAGTAAGTAACTTTTTAGATGGCTATGTGTTCAGATACTGCCCTATTTATTAACAGTCTTAATGGTTATCTGTGAAAATGGGTTCTGTTTTTAACAAAGTGTTCACTTAACAGTAAAGCTGAAATTATGAGAATCTGACTGCAATAATCTTCCTACAAGTGAATCTTGCACACCTAGGAAGGAGACACTTGTGAATTGATAAGTGGTACCTTCTGATTCTCATGTTTCAACAGCCAGAAAATCCTTTGTGTTTGAGTTGAATGAATGTGCTTCGAGTCGCATACTGAAGCTAGAGAAGGATAATCAGAGCTTGCAGAACACAATCCAAGAGCTGAGAGATGCCTCCTTGACCTCCAGAGAGAGCAGTCTAAAGTTTGTGGAACTGGAAAAGGAAAATCAACAGCTCAGCAAAAAGGTAATTTGCTCACAGGAAAGAACAGAGCTTTTTGGTTTTTAAACACAGTGCACAAAGAGCTGCAGAGCATTCCTGAATGTTGAGGAATTGCAAGGAATTCACCCATGTTCCCTGTAAGACTGAGCATGTTTTTGGGCCCATCTATTTAATTGCATTCTCATGCAATTAAATTTTTAATAGCTGTATTCTATTGCCTTCTACTTCACTGCCTACTTACTTGTATCATTGTAAGCAAAAGTGACTGTTTAATAAAATCTGTTTTTTCGTGTCTGTTTGCTCTGTCAGATGGTACTGTTGATTGTGTCCCTTTTTGTCATCTTATGGCAGTCACTACTAGGCAAAAAAGCTGTGGTCACAATGAACCATTTTTGTTTTTTGGAAGTTTTAATAATGTTTCCATGCAAGTCAAATCATACAGGTGAATTCAGGTTAGTATGTTTTTAAATGTCTTTCTTGCTGTCCAGAGTTCTGGATCAGCTTTTTCTTTCTCTTGTCCTTTTGCTTATTATAAATTCTCTAGTGTGAGTGTGTCTCTCTGCAAAGATCTTGTTTCTTTTAATCTTTGTGACATGCATCTTTGACACGCAGGTCATTACTTTATAAAGGTACTTATATGTGTGTGTTGCACTCTGTTATCAACTGTGATTATATTTAGCTCAAATGCCAACTCAGTACTTGTCCTTGTGAAACACATTGCTCAGTTCACTCCAACTACTAGCCTTATTTTTCTCTGACTAGTAACTTGAGTCCTCAACTATGTAATTGAGCCAAGTGCTGCTGGGGAAAGAGATGCTTGCTACTCTTAAGTATAAAACATTTTCTTGTCAGATTTTTCCACATTCATACCTTTGATAAATTATTCAGAATATAAGGCTAATTTCTGCTTTTCCCACTGCTGCTGTAACCTGTGCGTGCAAGACACCGATGTGAAGATTTCTGTTCTGTCTGGCTTGCCTGTGAGCTAACTGAATGCTTTAAAGTACAAGGGGAGAAAGAATCTAGATATGAAATGCTGGTTGTGGATTACCAGCAGAGTGCCAAGGGGAGCAGGTATCCATCACTGGGTCATTCCATCTTCTGGAGAGATTCATTTGCTGAGTAGAGACCAGTTCTTGTCTTTCTTTTGTGAACAAGGAAAACTGCAAAAATTCAGTTCATTGTAATCTTGTTACCACACTTCCATTTATGACCTGTTTGATATAAGTAATTCGATCCTGCTCTAAAATTTGAGATTGAGGCATAGAAAGCACTCAGCAGATAACCTGTGGTGTACAGAAATTTAAATCACTTGAACAACTGTAGTCAACCTTTGGCTTTGCCCCAGGCAGATTCTTGTGGGCACCTCCTGTTATGGCACTGTATTGGTGTCAACAGTTGTGCTTCCAGAATTAGTCTGTGGTTTTGGTTATGCTGAATGCATGGACATAGTGGGGTCACCTACAGGCCTGGCAATTCTCTTGAAGGAAAACCAGTAGTGAGGAATGCCTGTAGAGTGAAAGGAGGACACTGCATGAATCAAACCAGTGAATTAAAAAATGGCAGGCAAAAATACTACTATTGAGAGAATGGAATGTTTGAACTCTTCATCAGAAAAACACAGAACGCAATAGGAACTGTTGCTGAATACCCCCAGGCCCGTTAAGTTGTTGAAGGTTTTCCTCTCATTCAGTGAATTTTGGGGAAAAAAATAGTAGACTGCATTCTGTCTGTAAAATCTTACCTCCCTAAAGTCATTTAACTGAGCTCGGATTTCATCTGCTGAGATTTTAAAAAATTGTTGTTTGAGTATGCTTTTCTATATAGTGCTCTAGTGCTTGGAAGGATCGTGTGGCCAAAACGGGATTATTCAGGTAGTACAGGAGAAGATGTTGTGAAGGAAAAGTCATACATATATAATTTTTTTTCTTTCTTGCAAAGTTTTCAGAGGAGCTAATAACAGAAAACCCTCCTTTTGGGCACAGTCAAGTAGTAGCAGTCCAAGCACTTGTCTGTTTTTTCTACCTTTCTGACTTACTGAAATAAGCTGTAAACAGTAATGTCTTATTTGCCTCTAGTTTTCTGGGAAGTGCAAATGATTATCAGCTGTTGCTGAGCTACTGAGTTTGTTCTAGCTTTCTCTGAATAGCTCCTCTGAGACCAATGAACCTCAACATGGTTATATTTCTGCTAAGCCCTCCTTATCTCCAATCTGGGCAGCCCCTGCTTGTTTAAATACTTCCTATAATGAGGCACATGTTGACATAGGCAGAGCCCAGCCTCCAGCTATTTCCCACTTGTAAGAATTATGTCTAATACCTCTTTCATTGACATTTTCACTGTTGGCAGAGTTCATAATAGCAACGCAAAAATGAGCTGGTACTTGTGCAGAGCAGTAGGTGCTCACAATACTTCACAAGCTTAAAAAGGAACACTTCCTGACTTGGGGAGCTTAGCTCTCTGAATCTCTTGGTTCTAAATGCCAAAGAGCTACTGCTTTTCAATTTTTTGTGCATTACGACTACAGCTTTCAAAAGGAGTAAAGAAAACATTGTTCATTATAGGACTGGAGCCTTATTCTCTGTGGTGGTTTAAGCACCACAATATTAACTAGGGGGCACTCTTAGTAATGACGAGAAGAATGACAGAATGTGACAACAGCGAAACACTTTATTTGTCTGGAGCTCAAAGAAAACACAGTTTAGGGAACCCCAGACTCAACACATAAAAACAAGCACCCAGCAAAACCACAAAAAGGAAAACCAAGAAAAAAGGAATAAGGGAACTGCTTTCAAAGGCCAGCCAAACTGGCCACAGAGAGGCAGTGGAAAGGAAGAGCCACTTTCTCTTTCTTCTCCCTCTCTGATGGGTAGCCAAACTCCCAGCCCTTGGAATCTCTGAAAAAAAACAACACAGTGAAAGGTTCTCCCCCCCCAACCCGGGATGTTATTTGGGGAAGCTTTCAACCTGTAGTTGTGCTCGTGTGGCTCCAATGCCGATGGAGGTGGGCTGAGTCAAGCCA
>VXBA01002396.1:1027064-1075922 GCA_013399895.1 Serilophus lunatus | reverse complement strand
CCTCCCTTTTCAACCCACTACATTCTCAAATCTTTCAAATCCAGTATTGTCACTTACTGGGGAAAAGAGGGCCAACAGAGCACAGGGAGAGGGCAGGTAGACTTGGTAACTCCAGTGCTTTAGTGCTTTCCCTATGTCCCTGTTTTAGGTTGGTGTTTTGGGTTTTTTTCCATGTTGTTGTTCACTGAAGTGTCCTAATAACTTTCTCTGCATTCACTGGTAGAGTAAGACCATCAGCATTGGAGAGGCTAGGAGGAGGCAAATCCCTCAAAAGGTAGAGCATCAGAAACTTCATCACTGTTGACAGGAGCACAAGAGGGCATTTAGGCAGACAGGTGTACAAAGCATCTCTTACTGTTCTACCTTATATGCTCTCTTAATAGGCGTGAAGGAGATTCTTGGCACTGTGAGAAAAGCAAAACAGTCCATTTCCTTCTCTGGGACTGGCAAGCTACAGAAGGGAAGGATTTCATCTTTGTCATAGTCCCCATCACATTTCTCTCTGGTCTTCAAAATAACTTAAATGTGCAAACAGTCTTCATGTCAAGCTGTGGCTGATGATGTGTTTTCCTGTGTTCTGTCCATACAGATTGAAAAGTTGCAAAATCAAATTGAAAAAGAGAAGCAAAGTAATCAAGATTTGGAGACCCTGAGTGAGGAGCTGATAAAAGATAAAGAGCAGCTGCAAGTTGTCATGGAGACACTAAAAGCTGATAAAGAAAGACAGGTACAAACTTCACAAATGTAATATAGCAACATATTCTCATTAGTGGTGATTTAATTATGCCATTTAGAGTATGAGGTTCTCTCAGGAAGATAGGGTGATTTGGGAACTATTTAAGTGCGGGTTGAACTTGTTCAAATCTAGGTTAAAAGCTTCTTCAAGTGTAAAAGCCCACCATGTTTTGCTAATTTCTGCTCTTGTTACCAAAGTGGGATCTTTAGGCTGTTACAAGGACAAACCTTCCCTCTTAGGGGAAAAAAGCCTCTTAATCAATGGAATACAAACTGGGTTTAGGATGTACAAATAAATCCCCATTTTATTACAGAAGATTGGTCTTTTGCCAGCCAAGTGGCCTGATTGGTTTGGTTGAGGTATTTTAGCCACCTAGCCTTTTTTGCAAAGATGCTGAGATTGATATTTTAAATACCCTTCAACTTTTACTACTGGATAGAAGTTAATGTGCAATGCCTGGAAATTCTCTTATTACAGGTTTTTGTAAGGTATCCTCTGTACTAATTTGACTAATGAGGAAAATACAAACACAGATCATTTAGAGACTTGTCTGAATATTCTCAAGCTATATTAGAATTTACTCTTAAATTTTTCTGAATATTAAATAACAGAATGTCTTATTTGTATAGTGCTTTTCATCTTGAAGGATTCTTACCCAGGCTTCTCCCTGGGAAACTGCACTTTACCACCAAAGTCTTACATTTCAGTTAAAACAAATGCAGACTCTCTGTGGCAGGAATTAATGAATACTTTGAAGGTAGGGCAGGAAGTAAAACTAGAAATATCTTCAATTATCAAAACAGGGCCCATTGTAATTTTTTCAGGTGTAAGTTCTTTTGATTTCTGTGGATGTTGTCTAGTATAAAAATCAAATGCAAATTGCAGTCTAAATCACAATTGCTGAGATTTGACTGGGGGTGTAAGCATACTGCCCTTACAGAAAGTGTGTCCATAATGACATCTATAACTGCTTTACATTTAAAAGCATTCTGAGGCTTCTGAAACTTTATCAGAGCCAATTTCAGTCTTCAGATCCCAAAGATGAAGGCAAACCTGCTCAGAAAAATACTCTCTATTAGGAATGATTTTTAATAAAGCAGGTTCTGCAAGGTGTTCTTTGAAGGTCCTCTCTGCTCTTTCTCCTTCTGCCTCAGCCTTCTTAGCTGGTAGCAGGAGTGTAGAACTATTTTTAATTTAGTAAAAGCATAGGTTTCCAGAGGTCACATTTTTTTTTTCAGTTGTTTGGGTTCTTGGTTATAGTCAGAGAAAATTGTTGAGAAATTTGCCTTGGATTAAATGGACATGGTTTTCTTAACAATTGTCTGTCTGATTCAGGACTAATTTGTACTGCATTTGTAAGACAGATGAGTAACATTTTCATGACTGTTTATGTAGATAAAGGATCTTAAACAAGAAAATGATCACCTCAATCAAGTCGTCTTATCCCTGAGACAAAGATCACAAGTGAGCAGCGAAGCAAGAGTGAAAGATATTGAAAAAGAGAATAAAATCCTTCATGAAAGAGTTACCGAGACAAGTAGCAAACTGAGCAAGCTGGAATTTGAGAAGAAACAATTGCAAAAGGATTTTGATCAGGTTAGAGAAAAAGTGGAAAGAGTGGAAGAAATGGAAAAAGAACTCCATCGGCTGGAGAGAGAGAATGAACAGCTCACAAAGAAGGCAGCAGTGATGAAAATAGTGACAGAAAAAGTGGAAGTCCTTGAGCAGGAGAATGGGGATCTGGAAGTGGAAAACAGGAAGCTAAGAAAATCCTTGGACACATTGCAGAATATTTCCATCCGACTTGGGGATCTGGAAAGGGACAACAAGCAATTGGATGAAGAAAATCTGGAGCTTAGAAGAGTGGTGGAGACCATGAGATTTACCAGCACAAAAATGGCACAAATAGAAGCAGAAAACAAAGATTTGGAGAGGGAGAAAGAGGACTTAAGAAAGAATGTGGAAATGTTAAAAGCAATGAACAAGAAATCAGAGAGGCTGGAGCTAAGCTATCAGAGTGTCAACTCTGAAAACCAGAGACTTCAGCAAATTGTGGAAAACAGCAATAAAAAAATCCAAGAGTTAGAAAAAGAAGTACAGGGAATGGAGAGTGAAAATCAGGTCCTCCAAAGAAACCTTGAGGAGCTAAAGGTTTCTGCCAAAAGGCTAGAGAGATTAGAAAAGGAGAACAAAGCCCTAGAACAAGAAATGTCTCAGCTTGAGAAAGACAAAAAAATGCTAGAGAAAGAAACAAAACGGCTTTGGCAGCAAGTGGAGCTGAAAGATGCTATTTTGGATGATAGTACAGTAAAGTTGGCAGTTGCTGAGAAAGAAAATAAGACGCTAGAAAAGGAAATTGCTCGATTCAGAGATTCATCTAATAAGCTGAAAGAATTTGAAAAGGACAATAAAGATCTTCTAAAGCAAGTTACAATTGATAAGAGAACACTAGCTACATTGAGAGAGGTAAGCAAAATGATTCTACTGGGTTGTGTGATGCTATTTTTTTTTTTCAGTTCTGTGAAGTACTAAAGGGAGACATCCATGCCATAGGACATCCTCACAGCCTTAACAGCCATCACTGGATAGTGTTGCCTTGGAGAGAAGAACATGCCAAAAACTGCAGTGTACCACTTTGTGTCCACAACACAAACAATCTCAAAATGACATCTGTTTTAAGCAGGATAAGATTTTAACATAGCTCCCGTTTGGTTTCTGTAAACCAAAGACTGATACTTTGTCTAACCCTCTGATCACAAAATTGTTTGCTAACAAGCTCTAGTAGGGGAGATTGAATCTCAAGCTTAGAAATAAGAGCACTTGAGGACACACTGGCATCCCTGTTCTGAAACAGACAAGAACCATCCCACATGACCAACCTAACCCTTTCAGTAATATCACAGGACCAACAAGGTTGGAAGAGACCTTAAAGATCATCAAGTCCAACCTATTATCTAACAGCCCATCATCTAAACCATGGTACCAAGTGCCTCATCCAGCCTACTCTTGAACACCTCCAGAGTGGTGACTCCACCACCTCCCTGGACAGCCCATTCCAATGGCGGAACACCCTTTGTGTGAAAAATTTCTTCCTAATATCAAGTCTAAACCTCCCCTGATGGAGCTTGAGGCTGTGTCCTCTTGTTCTGTTGCCAGTTATGCCTGCACCAAGTTTGTGCTTTACAGCTACCTACAGTGTTTTTCCTCCAGAGCTTCCCTGGAGAGTCAGAGCATGCCAAGCACCTTTTCCAGCGCCAGGCATTAGGACATTGGCAGTCTAATGATGTGTGTACTAGAACCTGACACACTTATATTCAGGTTATCGCAGCTTGCTCTCATTGTCTATCCCAGCTGTTGTGAAAGAACATTTAAAAAGAAAAAGTTTTGTGCTGCAGTAGCTCAGTGAAACAAGTAAGTTTAGCAAGAGTAATCTAGTAAGCAATTACTTATTTGAAGGTTTGGTTTTATTTTCATTTTTGAAACATTAGTGTAGTTTTGAGAATGATAGTCTTATGGGAACGTTTGGAACAGTCCCAAGTTATGTTTCTATCTGGCTTTCCTTAAAAATAAATAATAACATTTCTGAGAAAGCTCCTTTTTAATCTTTCCCTTCTCAGAGTTTTGCAAATTCCCAGTGGTGCAGATTCATGCAGTAGCCCATCTTCTTTCCCCTGGTTACTTTCTGTAGATTCGGCAGGAGTTTATGGATGTTGAAGTGACCTATTTACAAACTATTGAACTGGGACTGACTTATCCATAACTTTTTTTTCCTTGCCATGTGAATGAAGGTATTGCTAAATTTATGATATCAGAAGACTATTGAATACTTACAGTTTAACAAAGTGTTTTTAAAACCTGTAGTCTTCTGTTTGATATTTCAAATTTTTTTATTAATTTTTTTTTTTTTTTACTTAAAGTGCTTTAGTAACTTTGTTGTTCTTTCTTCATGTGTTAAGTAAACTTTTAGCAGGAACACAAGCAATGTAGGTCTCTGTGGTGCATTTGTATTTCAGAGGATTTTGAATGGTAGAGATCTTCACACTTAGCTATGCACCAAAAATAATTTGTCCTTTTTAGAAATTCAGGCTGGTATTATATCTTCTCAGGCCATTTCCACACAGAACGCTTTATTGGCGTTACTGCATAGCATTGCCCCAATGTCCTTTCTTGTACAGTTCCATCAAGTCTCCCCTTGTATGACTTCCTTGTTCGATTCCGCTTAAGTTTCTTCCCAAAGAAACCTAAATGAAACCAGACTACCTCGGTAGATGTCAGAATAAGTGACCAAGCTCTCTAGTCTCCAGGACTGACCAGTCTCTTGGATTACAATGTAATTATACTTTTCAAATTTTGGGCAGTAATTCACCATGTATCAGAAACTCAGTGCATTATTCACTATTGATGATTACCAAGTCCCTTGTAAATAACTTCTTAGTCATATTGTCTCAGGAAACTTTCATACTGGAGTCCTGTCACTCCTCTGTGTATGTGCCAGTGCTGGCACAGGGTTTTTTTCCTAACTGAGAGGTGGGAACTCCCTCTGCTGGTGTCCTTTGCCCTGCACACATGTCTCTGTGGCAGAGGCATGAGATGGGGTGTCTTCTGGCCCACACACATTCCTTCTTCTGGCAGGTGGGAATGATGCCAATGTTGGCAGAAGTAATTCAGTACAGTGAGTGAGGCAAAGGCCAAAAGAAGAATTCTACAGATTTATGTCAAGTAATCTATAAATAAAAGCAATCAGTTTAATTCTGCACTTGCTGTCACCGATGAAGAATTTTAGCTGCTTGAAACTAGGGTTTTATCAAATGACTTCTTCAGTACTTTTAAAAAACATGTATAGTGTTGGATAATCATCACCATCCTTTGCGTAGCAACTAATCATGTTATTGCTGTTACAGGATTTGGTCCTGGAGAAGCTGAAAAGTCAACAGTTGTCTAGTGAGCTCGACAAACTGAGCCAGGAACTGGAAAAGATAGGATTGAACAAAGAGCTGCTGCTAGAGGATGACAACGGCAATGATGACACGTAAGGAGACTGGGCTGTTCTAGTCGTTCTTTTGACTTAGCTTAACTCAAGCCCTTTACCTTTTTGGTTCTCTTCTGTCTCACTCCAATTACCTGTAACAATTTTGGACATAAACCACATTTTTCTGAGGCAAGCATGGCAGTGTACCTTAACTTTTGCAAAATGTTTCCTTTGGTGGAAGGAAGAAATGCCATTTTCTCTCTCCATGCTAGCAGTGTTCCTACAGTTCCCCTGTACTCCCCAGCAGAGAAGCTGGGTAGCAATTTCAGTGTGTATTTTTCTTCATGTTCTCTTTAACAGTAAGAATAGTGTCTATTCAACAGTGTCTGTCATTAATCCATGTGGTCCAGCTGTTAATATAAACATAGATGTTGCCAAAGAAATTCCTGACAGCAATGAATTCCTTTGCAAGTCCTATACTAATGAACAAAGAAAACCAACACAACAGTCGTTATGTATTTAAGTTTCTTGATAAGAGCTAATTAGAGAAATGTACCCATCTCGTAGGAGACTGTGCATTTTTTCCTTGCCTATAATGCACAAAAGAGTCATGTAATATAATTAGGGTGAAAAGAGAGAAATTTATTTTCTTTCAAGTTAAATAGCTCTTTGGTATTTCTGTAGACCTATGCTGATGTTATGTCTATTACAATTGATTGGATTTTCTAAAAATGAGTTCCCCAGCAATAATATATCAGTGGCAATCTACAGCAGTAGAGAAAATTATTTTCCTTGAAGAATCAAGCACATGTAGTTTAAGGCGCAGTAAGATTTGGAATGGGTGAAGGTGAATTCTGCTGTATAAGTGGTGGCTCATATCCTAGCAGCAGATATTTGAAAAATATTACTGTGTTTTTCAGAAAATACAAGGTTTTGGAGAGCAAAACTGAATCAGCACTAAAATCAACACTAGCTGTGAAAGAGGAAAAGATTGCAATGCTGGAAGCCCAAGTGAAAGATGCCCTGAACTTGAACCAGCAGTTACAGAATGATCTAAATATGGTAAGAAGTTAAGTGAGTTTTAATTGTTCACATTTCAGTTCTGCACATTCACATGTTTGGGTTGTTTTGGGGGGGCTTTTTTGGTTTGGTTTTTCAGAAGAGTTTAGCTCTATTTGCCGCTCCCCGTACACATACTTCCCAAGAACCCTTTTTGACTGGACTGTCTTTTCTTGTCCCTTTCTATATGATGGCACCAAATTCATAAATTTGAGCTAAAGGCACAGCAGGAAGGTTTTTTTGCGTAATTGCTCTTAGCGGATCTGTTTTCCCATGTGTTTTTCATTGCCATGGTCTTGTTTTCTGTCTTGTTGAGTGGAAACATACGCTGAGGAAGACTGTAGTTGAAGCATCTCACATGAGAGCAGGCTATTTGTTAGGTGACAGTGAATTTGAGTCAAAGGGCACCTGATTGGAGGCCAAGAGACATGGATTCTTTTGCCCGTGTGTGTCTCAGCTTCCCCATCTGTGAAATGAGGGTAATGGTGGTTGAACGCCTTCAAGTCTGTACAGTGCAGGAGAGCAGTAGCATATCCCATCATTATTAATGTGTAGTCCCACTTTACTCGGTGTTGAAAGGTGTTGCTTGTTGGCTTTGTAGGTGAGGAAGGACTTTGATGCACTTACACAGATTCAACAGGATGGGCAGTATGATCAGAAGCCACTGAGGTATTCAGCGGAGGAACTCAATCCCAACCAGCAAATGAGTGAGAAATTGGAAGCGGGACGCCAAGAGGCTACCACAGAGCTGCTGAAACTGAAGGATAGGGCAATCGAACTGGAAAGGAATGTAAGCCTTCTTCTGTTTCCTCTTAGCTCATCGACTTCTCTTGTGATCATGAATGGATTGCTGGAAAACAGATTTTTGGGCTTTAAGGGGATCTGGTGGGTTTTCTGGAACACCAAGCCTACCAAATCCCTTGGGTGTCTCTTAGGACTGCATGAGACTTAAATGCTCCATATGTCTTGTGTAACATAGTTGCAGGAACGAATCCTGTATATAACATCTGTCCTACCTTCATTTAATGCTAGGAAGAATTTGCTTTTGCACATTTACACAGAATTAACAAGATTGGAAAAGACCATATTGATAATGAAGTCCAACCTTTTCTGTTGCAGAATGATAATCACTAATTGGTTTTCATCTTTGATAGGACTCCACATCAGGACAGGTGTTTCTTTTCTTCCTGTTACCCCTTCAATGCTATCTTTCTTTCAGAATGCAGCTCTGCATGCTGAGAAGCAGCTGCTTAAAGAACAGCTAAAGCATTTGGAAACACAGAATGTCTCCTTCAACAATCAGATCCTGACACTACAGAAACAAAATGTCTTCCTTCAGGAGCATAATACTGCCCTGCAGACACAGACTGCCAAACTCCAGGTCAGGACAACCTTGTGCCTCTGTGCCAGGAAACTGGATTTGATTAGTGTGGTGTAGAAGATGACTGCTAATAAGAAAATGTTTGTGTTGGTATCCTGATGTAAAGACAAGGCCCATTAAAGTGGAGCTTAGTTTGAGGTCTAAATTTTTCCAAGATAGAAGGGAAATTGGCTCTGTTGCTAATATCTGGTAGCTGTCTTCAGCAAGAAGATACATTTAGAGAGAATTTGTTAAAAACAAAGGAACAAAATCCAAATGTGTTATTCCAGAAGCTGCATTTCCAACATACAGGAACTTGGCTCTTTTTTTTGTGTTAATGCTATGCCTGTGAAAGCAGTTGGAAGAAATGGAAAGAGGACATAAGTCAACTCATGAGAGGCATTGTAACAATGAATTCCAATCACAGTTTTCTTGCTTTCAGACAAAATGTCAAAGTTGCTGGTGGAAAACAGATACTTTTAAACATTACTTGAATTTTGAAAAAATAAACTTAGCTTGAGAAAGTGACCAGTTTTAAAGGACAACATAGGATTAGCTCTAATTTTTTTCTGCTTGACTTTTTCAAGCTTTTTCTCTTGTGTGTTCAGAGATTTTTTTTTTGTTGTTCCCTTTAATTATTTCTCAGCTATAATTGAATTATATTAGCAACACATAAAATCAGTGCACTGCCTATCTACTAATATCACACTTGTTAGGAGTACTCTACACACACAGTGGTGCAGTTAATATTTTTGAGTTTGAATGAACTTATATTTTCATTACTTGTACACAAATATGGGGCAACTTTTGACTTTGCACGATTGACAGAGATGCAGTGGAGTTGTGAGTATTCCAGCTCATCTTGGTCTTCAGGCTCAAGAGCTCCTAGTAAAACAGTGTTTTTCAATTTCGAGGTTATCATGATAATTTTCATACTGCAGGTAGCATGGCTTTATGGTGGTACATACTATCAGCAGTGATGCCATGTTGTCCATAGATGTCTCAAGTCTTCAAGGGAATGGATGCATCCTTGACTAAAGCTATATGGATGCAAGCTGCTACAAAATGTTTGCTGTGATGTGAATAAGTAATCCTTACTTTTTATTTGAGAAACTGTAGGTAGAAAATTCAACTCTCAGCTCCCAAAGTGCTTCGCTGATGGCACAGAATGCTTTACTCCAAAATCAGCAGACAGCCAAGGAGAGTGAGAATGAAAACCTACTGAAACAGAAGGAGCAGCTGAAAGCAGAGTACGAGTCATTACTTCAGGACCATGAACACCTTGCTTCACTGCATGAACGGCAGTCTGCAGAGTACGAAAGGCTAATAAACCAGCACAGCTGCCTGAAAACGTTACACAAAAACCTGGATCTGGAGCACAAAGGTCTTGGTGAGAGGTATGGTCGCTGCTCAGGGTTATAGTGTAGCCAGAATTTACCTATGTTACAATTTCAGCCTTAATTGTTGGTCTACAATTACAAACAGAAGCTACTAAGTTGTTCCTTTGTAAAAGTGTCTACTCATTCTTACTGTCACTAGGACATTGGATGGAAATATTTGCAAAGCTCTGGACTTTAGACCTCTAAAGGTGGCAGACCAGAATTGACTCTGGTGATACTTAGCACACACAGGCTTGGATCTTGGGGATGCTTTGTCAGAAGTAGTTTAAATGCCTTTACTGCATTTAAGGATTTGTGCTATAATAACATGCAGCCTTAAAAAAATTTTCCCAGTTCTGCTCTGTGGAGTATCTCTTCTAGTGATAAAGTGTGCAAGTCACATAGGTAGTTTCCTATGTGTGTGTAATACATATCTTGAGAAATTGAAGTTTGTATATGGTGCCAATATCATGTCAAAGGAGGCTCTCTGAAGGAAGCTTATTGACATAGCTATGAGATAGTGATGCGTTATTTATTTTCTTCTAGTTCTTGCAATCTAAAGCTTTTGCTTCAGACCCTTCAATTGAATTAGGAAATCAGTAATCTGTTTATTGTTTAGTCTCTAGTCGCTGTCTTTTTCTGATAATTTTCAGTGAATCAAACAATATACATAAAGGATTAGTACATAAATGCCACTCTGCCTGCCTCTCAAGACTTTTCTTATACATTTCAGTGATATTCCTCAAAACACTTGAATTTCTGTCCAAGATCATGTGTTGGCTCAATGGTGATCCTTGATGGTGGGCTGAAAACTGGCACTAAACTTCTATTTCCCAAAGACTAAGGAGCTGGCAAATACAATGTGCAGTGAAGTACAGAAATAAACCTGTTGTGATTAAAGTGTCCTCTGGGGCTGTGTGACAGGACAGCTGCTTGGCTGTTGACTAAATGAGCTGTAAGTGATTACACAGACACCGCTCCTGCTTACCAAGTCTCTCTCAGACTGATTAATGGTTCTCATTGATTCAGGCTTTGCTTGAGATTTATCACACTGCAGTGTGTTAGGGCAGTTTGCTGTTGTCTTTCTCTGCTTGATGAGTACCAAATATTAAACAGTTCTAGCCTAAGGAAAAAGTATTTTTCCAAGATTAGGTTATCTATAGCAATAAGTGCTCCAATCACCACTATAATCATTAACAGTTTGGACTGTTTCTGAGATAAGACTAGCAGTGAGATGTTATGAGGGAACAGATGGTGGCCTTCTCTATACTCAAAGTAGGTTGTTCGGCAGTTTTAAGAGTGCACTGTCCCCCTCAGCAGATCAGTCTCAAAAGATACTTATCAAGGTGATTTGTCCAAGGACAACCTGTGTCTTCATTTGGCTGTCAGGAAATAGCCACTTTTTTGAGTGTGTAATTTGTTTTCCCTTCAACGTGTGCTATGCAGTTCAGCTGGCTGAGGGATTAGAAGAGAAAAAGTTAAAAATCAGCTATAAGAAAACTGTTTTCTTTTGCTATTCTAAGACATTTACTTGCTAAAATGGAATATCGCACTTTCAACTTCAGCTAGAATGCACCACCTGCTAAATTTTCCCCAGAGTAGCTCAGTGCAGCCAAGAAGTTTGCTTATGTGGTGTTTGGGAGATGGGTTTTGTTTGTCACAACTCCAAGGTAATTGGTTTTTCTCAGTTGGTGACAGCACTGTAATCACAGTTCTGGTGTTTAAGGCAGAATTACACTTCTGCACAAACCTATAACTGCAGCTAATTTAGAAAAATCCACAGTAACTTTAGCTAGCGTGTGGACACCTAACACAGCCAAGGTCCCCAGAGTTCATGTAGTTCACTCCGCATTCTAGCCACAGAATATTTTCTGCACTTGAGCAAACTTCATTAAAACATCTCTTAGTTCTATCTGCATGGTATTAATTCTGCAGTGTGGATTTAATAATGGGTTGTGTGTAACTGCAACGAAATAGCCTGTCATAGCCCAACAAACCACAGACATGCAGGTTTGACTTAGCAAAAATGAGAGTTAGTATGTTTGGGTCATTTACCATTAATAACAGGGGGTTTTTGACCTTGGTGTTTGGCTGATCATCTCATTGAACACAGAAAGGCTGGCCTCTTCTGCTGCATTTTTTAAATTGCTTTATATATTGCACATTACTAAGGGAAGCAAATAACTTACTACCTATGATTAACAGATCCTTGAGCCTTTCTTTGTGGCTTACTCTGGTGAAGTCTGATCCTGCAGAGACACTGGAAAACCAATCCCTGCTGTGCAGGGAGTTGTATCATTATGTTACCAGTGCTGAGGGGTAATTATTTTTCTGCCTTCTTTTTGCCATGTGCTTTTTATCATAGCCGAGCATTTTCAAAGTTCTCTCAGTCACAAATACATTCCCACAGTATTTCTCCTAAAAAAGTTGCAGAAAGAGTGAAAGCCAAAAGGAGTAAAGACAAATATGATTTTTTAATCTTAGGAATGGATTGTGTCAGAGCCAAAATGGATTCTATTTGCATGTTTCTAAAAAATTCTTTCTGTCTAAGAGCCTAATGCTCAAAAAAGTGAAATGAACATGGGTGTTGAATAGTCTACAGGATGGACCTTGACCTTGGTGGTAGAGCTTGTCAGGTTGCACAGATGGTGCTCAGATGGTTGACTCCATGCTGAATCTACACTAGAAGAAAATTTTGCCTGGGAATTTTGTTAGAGCTACAGAGATGCAGAATCACTTGTGTTTTTGCAGACAGTCTCCTCTTTCTTACCGTTCACCTAACAACTACAAGAACAGCTGTGGAGTGCCTCAGGCTCGTTGTGGCAGTATGTAGAGCTGGGCCAGGCTGCTGAAACTGGACTAATATGCTGCTTCCTCTATAAGTAGCCCTCCTTAAAACACAGAGGGCTTGGATAAAAATGAAGAGCAGCCCAATCGCACAGAAAAAAAACAAAAGAATTTACAACACAGTTTCTGCAGAGGCCGCCATGGTAATCTCTGCCAAAGGACTGACTGTGGAGTTTGTCTTCTCAGACTCTGCATTGGTACACAGTCTGTCTAAAATGCTTCTTGGAGCTGGATGTGAAGCCTTCCTCTGCTTTCAGGTTCTTCCATTTGTTGTACGGACATTGAATTTGAAATGTCCTGGGGCTGAGTGGAGGAAGAAAACAAATAAATAAGGTTAATTAAAGTCTAGTCCTGTTACTAGGGATGAATAGTATAAAGCAGCTTTTGTCTGGAAGACAGGTACTTTTCTGTGTGGCCCTTCAATGGGCTGGAATTTGGGACAGGCTGTAATTTGACCCTGGGATGAAGGGAATGGTAGCCTGAAAGAAAAACAAGTTGGCAGGAGTCAGCCTATTTGGTGCTGTCTGCTGGTTTGGGTTTTTTTCAAAGTTTTCATGACTGCAGAGTATCTGTGCTCTGCATTCATCTCTGCTGGCATGAGAGTCACAGAAAGATGATGATGATGCTTGTTCTCTAGCTTTTTAAGCAATACTGCATCTTCACATAATTTCTGTTTTAAAATTGCTTAGAAGAATATTTCTCTATTACTGACACAGATTTATCTGATATTTAGGCGCAATATCCTTTTATCACAGTCACTGAAAAATGTGCTGATGGCTTTTGACATTTACTGCACTGGTGTCCCCAGTGGCCTCTGCTGGTGTGTGTGTTTGGACACAAATCCTGACAGAGGCCACCAGAGATGAAAAAATATTTGGAACAGCTTGCTGTTTTGTGAGGTGATCTCAATCCACCTTATTCTTTGCGGCATTTTCTGAATGTGGATGATGCAGCGCCTCAGTTAGGCTGAGCCTGTCTAATCTATGCCTTTGCCAGATACCAGAGCAGTTGTTCCACACTTCTGTTACTTTAGCATTCCAGAGAGCAACATTAAAGACAGAGTTGGTGGCATTAGCCGTCTGTCTGTACACATCTCCCCGCCCTGAATGGTTTATGCACAAGTTATATAAACCAAATAACAGATGCGAAGACCAATGTTGCTCTTGGTTTTCTCACTAGTGAACAAGTAGAGCCAATTCAGGCAGGTAAGACAGCCCCTGCTTAAAGATGTTTTGCTCTCAGCTCACTGATACTCTCCTCGTCATCTCTTTGGAATGTGCAGGAGATTAGTACTTATACAGGATATTATTACCTATGTATATAAACTGATATGCATTAGGTTGTTACTTAGTAAACTCTTCCTCATTGCACTACTTTCTTGTTGTTTTTTGTCTGCTGCTTTCTAGTCAGGTTTTTGACACCTGCCACTGACAATTATTTGTGATTGGGATTCCAGTTTAGTGGTGCAGTTTTCACTCACCTTGGAGAATCTCAGGCTTTTTACTAAAGGACATGAATCTGGAGTTGAAGTAAGATCCTGGCAATTGTGTTCTAGTTTGCTTAAAAAAATGCATTTTTCTTTTTTCTTCCTAAAGCCCTCTCTGCTGACTTGTGTACTAAATTAAATTCTCATGCATAGTGTTGAAATCTTCAGACTTTTAACCACATAAATGTGGATGAAACTAAGCAGGCAGGAAAAAAAACCCTGGTTTTTGTGATATTACCTATTAAAAATCTTAACCCAGAAGAAGAAAAAAATGCTTAAATGAAAACTGAGAGTATGCTACTCCTTCTTCTGCAGATATAACAGTTTAATGAAACACAAGGCAGAATTGGAAGAGTTGGAATTAGTTTTGAAAACTGAGAGAGAGGTTCTGCAACAAGAGAGAAGATCAAATGCAATAACTACTGGGGAAAATCAGAAGCTGAGGGAGGAACTGGACAGGTATGGTTCCTTTGCTGAATTTTTGTATATATCATTAAAAAGTCAATTATGCAAACCACAACTGTTTTGCTATGCTGACTGTATCTCCAGAATACCTTCATTAGTGTGTCATCTTTTTTCTCAATTTCTGTTTTGTTAATTTGATAATTTTGACTTATTTAAAGATTAACAGTTTCATGAACACTGCCAGCAAATACTGTTACTGATCCTGGGACCTTTGTTCATACAAAATAGGCTTCCATGTGTGGTTCAGTTCACAAGTGTTTTCTGCACTTGTTGCTTCTAAGCACCGTTAGGCAGAACTACAAATGCATAACCTCTGCTGATAATTTCTAGAATTGTGTGAAATGGTTCTTACTCTCTTTTCTCTTAAGGAGAACTGGTTTATGATTTTTACACAATGTGATTTAGCTCTAGAAGTTACCATTGTTTATTTTCTGCTGCCTAGAGAAAGCTGCCATTCCTGTTATTAAAAGCAGGCCTAGAGACTTGATCTCTGGGTAATTGTTAACTCATGGCAGAACGCCTTCTGAGAGCCAGCATCCAAACTCCACATAATCCAGCAGTAAAACACACCCTCCCTGTATCCTTGTCATTGTTCATATGGCAAAGGTGTTTTGAGAAACACCTTTTTGAGTTGGATACAAGTAAGGGGCCAAGACCACATCAAGTTAAAACTATGTCAAGTTGAATTATAAAAAAATCACATATTAAGTTGAGTTACAATTGTATAAGTGTACTTTAGAATGCTTCAGAGCTCTCAGAGGAGGTTTCCTCAAGTTTGCTGTTTGTAACTCAGTTTTTCAGGGACAAAGAAAGGTCCTGCAAAATGTTGATTGCAATGCTGGCAGAGAGCCAGACTTAGCTGATCTGTCAGCAGATAAAGAACTTAATCTGTTTTATTATCTATTTATTTAATTTTATGCCTCCATGATTTGTAGACATTTTTAGATTTATCAAAAGCTGTAAAAGAATGCAATCAGAATGTATCTTAGAACACTACAGTGTTTCACAGCTCAGGACACTTATGCTCATTTTTCATGCATCAGGAAAAAAATCCAACCTGTGAGTATTCTTTATTTGTGCCAAATAGAGCTGCCTTTATACACAGATACATTGTGCTCTTAAATACATTGTGCCTGAGAAATTTGTGGTGTGTTTCTTCCATACTGAGGAAATAAAGTTATATGTTTCATGTATTTTCTTTTGTAGATTTGAAATTTTTTGTAGTGCTATCACTACTTTCTAATAGAATTTTATTATATGCTTAGAATAAAAATGTCCAAAGTTACTCTTTGGAGCTGTGTTGAATTTAGTGACAGGTGCAAACTTGTGGTGGTCTTTGAATGTGTGGTCCTTCCTGTGAAGTGCTCTTCACAAATCTGCTGGCTTCTTCGTGTTTAGGGTGAATTTCTTGCACAACCAACTAAAGGCAGAGTATGAAGGGCTGCATTCACACACTAAAGAGCTGAAAACTTCCTTGAACAACTCTCAGCTGGAGCTGAATCGTTGGCAAGCTCGCTATGATGAGCTGAAGGAACAGCACCAGTCCATGGATATCTCTCTGACCAAGCTGGATAACCATTGTGAGGTGAGTTAGCTATAGTTGTGCAGCTACTTCTGCATTCCTGCTAAAGAGCTAACAGTCACTGAGTGAAGTTTTTGACAAGCTACATATAGAAGGTCAAACTATATGAGAAAACTTTCATATACTTTGAAGTTTATAGATTTGTATCCTAGGTTGCCATGCTATTATGTTAGCTTGATTATGGTGCACTCCAGGGAAGCTCAGAGGAGAGATTAATTTGTCTTGTTTAATAGCTCCTGTCCCGTCTAAAGGGAAATCTGGAAGAAGAAAACCATCATCTCCTGAGTCAGATTCAGATGCTGAGTCAACAGAATCAGATGTTACTGGAGCAGACCATGGAGAGCAAGGAGCAGTATCATGAAGAACAGAAACAGTACATGTAAGAAAAAGAGATTTGAGTTTTAAAGCCTAAAAAAAGTCATCTAGACAAACATAAAATACAGATCAGCTATCAGGGGTAGAAGGAGTGATAGTTCTACTTGATATCTGTCTGGAAAAGGGGATGTTAAATAGAGGTAAATGTAATGGGAGAAGGCACAACATTTCTTCATATTGCCTTACTGCTAAGGGATATGATCTCTGGGCAAGCACAGCTCTTTTCAAATAATATAGATGAACCTATGTGGAAAAATTTACTTGTAAAAGATGGAATGCTAAACCCAGTGTTACTTCTCAAAGAAGAAGAGTTTTGGAAAGAGTATGAAGAGTTTGGAAAACAGCTGAATTGCAACAAAAATTTAGTCTTATGAGAGCCATTTTATATTTAGGTTCCTGAAGAATAGCAAATATTCATACTCCTAGTTCTTGTCATTTAGACTTTAAGAAATACCTGCTTCAATGCTGTTTTTAAGGATGCATGTGTCAGTGTACATTGCTGCATTTTTCGTGCGTAGGATGAAACATTTAAGTGAGAGGTCCAGGTTAAAAAGTCTGTGCCTTTACAAAGAATTCTGTTCTCACTGCAGTGAATTTCTCTTATTGGTATGAAGGAAGAAAAGCATTCTTAATCCCAAGAATTTTAGTCTAAGCGCGTGTGGGAGTTACTGAGTTGAGTTTTATATCAGTACTGGCTTACATGGTTAAAATGTTACAAATTGTTTGCTGAAATTGGATTGATGTGGTTCAAATGTATTCTAACATATTTATCCCAGTGTTTGACAGTTCTGTGATGAAGGTACATTTGGCCTACTACCTGAATGAAAATAAGATTTACTGACTTTGTAGGTTAATAAAAAATGAGTAAAAAATAGAGTTAATCTTAACTCCCGCCAAACAAACTCTGCCTGAGGTATTAGTGAGTAATCTAACACCACCATCTACTGTTTTCTTTCACCTTTCATGCTTATTGCACAAAAATCACCCATCAGCAGGTTTGGTAGGCTTTTGCATTTGCCCTCTGTAAACAGACTATGAATGAGTTCAGTAGGATTCCGAAGGTTCAGAATAGGAAGATATTTCAGTATCTTTCTTCTCTTGGTGGCTCTTGGTCGTCAGTTTTTTGATTATGCTTAATTTCATGCAGTTGATTAACAATATGGTTTTCCCCCTTACAGTGATAAATTGAATGCCTTAAGGAGACACAAGGAAAAACTTGAAGAGAAGATAATGGATCAGTACAAGTTTTATGATCCTGCTCCAAAAAAGTGAGTCCCATGTGGTTCCGTTCCACTATTGTACAGATTTGTGAGAGAGAGAGAAAGGGCTTTCTTTTAAGTGGGGATAACTTCTTCTGAAATAAGGTCAACATCATCTCCACTTGTCTTTTCACTCTCACTATGCAAACTATTCCCTGCAGCAGCAGGTTGTGTTAATTTAAAGCACAGGGCCTCATATAGCAATCTGAAAAAAATAAATTGTGAAAGAGCCACTTTCCTCCCAATATGCTAAGTAGCACTAGGAGCTTCCAGAGCTGCTCTTTCAAAGGGGATAAGCAGTCTGTTGTCGAGAAAGATCTTAAAAAACAACAAAAAAGAGCCAACCCAGTTCCACCATACAAAGTAGAGAGGGATTCAATTTTAAAGCAGTTTTCCTTTCTTTCCTCCTCAGTCTGTTCCTGTAGTAGAGCTTTTTGCACTGGTAAAATGTCTCATGGGGGCCCATATGTGTCGCTTAGAATT
The DNA here is from genome assembly GCA_013399895.1 of Serilophus lunatus. Lineage (NCBI taxonomy): Eukaryota > Metazoa > Chordata > Aves > Passeriformes > Eurylaimidae > Serilophus > Serilophus lunatus. The sequence goes on along the minus strand of VXBA01002396.1, from coordinate 1,057,922 downwards.
CTAGTAGAGAGAACAGTTGTCTTTCTCACATTTCTCATGCTGAAGAAACATTTCTGTAAAGTAATTTCGTCTTTAGAAGAGAAATGGATCTCAAGCCCTCTGTGAAATTTTTTTCGCGTGACAGAAAAAAAATAAGAATGTAGAATGGCTTGATGTTTTTAGCACAGCTGTAAACTTCTTTGGAGAGTATTTCTTGTAGCATTTTCTGAATTCCATTCACAAAACCTGCTTTATCAGGAAAAACCACTGGATTGGAGCCAGAGCCTTAGTCAAACTAATCAAGCCAAAGAAGGAGACTGCAAGGGAGCGGTTGAAACCGGCAGCAGAAAGCCCCACATGGCATTCTGAATCCCCAGAGACGATAAACTCCCCATCTGCCTCCCAAAAATTGAAACATCAACATGAGGCTCAGGATAGTACCTCTCAAGGGTCAAATCCTATGGAAGAGAGAGAGAACCCTGGAGGTTCTTCCAACAAAGGTAAGGAATGCCCAGCCTAAAATCATGAGCTGAAAAATACTTAAAAAAGACATAATATATAGGACTTGTTAATATTCAATCACATTATATTTTATGTCTTTTTTTAGTAAAATTAAAGTTTTAGCAAACAAAACCCCTAAGCTAAAAATTTGAGTAAACTCTAGAAGGTAGAGGGTTTGGTTTGGTTTTCATTGGGTTTCTTCCTTTTATCTAGTGTGTTTCCCTTCAACTTCTGTATAAAGTTTCTTGGTTTGCCTGAATTCATGTTCCTGAATAAGTTGATTGAAATATTTCATTTAGCAGCATTTAGAGTTTTGCTGCAAAGTAGTTTAAAGATGGATCATAAAATAGCGTGTGGCTCAGGAGCAGCTGCTATTCCAACAGGCACAATCTGGCTGACAGCCACTGCCAGCAGGTGGTGCACATGCAAAACAAATAACGCAGCAAATACCAATTTACTGTGACCTTTTTATTTCGGAGGATGTTACTATGTTTTGACTTCGAATCAAAGTAGGAACTTCTCAGTGGATTAAAGGATTTTTTTTAACACTAAGGCAAATATAAGGAAGATGGAATGATATTTTCTGTTTAGTTAGTTTATGCAGTGAATCAGGTGTTCATAATTACAGAAAAATTAAGATAGCTCCTCAAAAGAAATACTCTGTCATCCTTGTAAAAAGTGATATATATATCCCAAGCTTTGCTTATTCTATTGAGAGAGTTTGTCAGCTTCTATATATAGATCACTGTCATCCAGGAATACTTTTCAAGTATTAATTTCAAAACTGTCCCCTGAATAATTCCTATCTTCCCACTGCAGAGTGTGGGAAACAGAAGGTGGGGAAGCAGCTGAGAAAAGTAGAACTCTTGTTATAAATTACTGCAAGTATCTGTCTTTCAGAAGTTTTTGTTTTGATTGGGTATTATATTCCTCTTCCTCCTTTCTAGTTCTTCAAGGTCATTTATTCACTTAAACTAAAAACACATGTCTCAGATTATCCATATGATTCTAGGAGATGTTAAGTGTTTAATATGCATCCAAAGTTCAACATGGGAGTTTCCATAGAACAAGGTCCTTATGGACTGCCAGAGATAAAAGAAAGTCTCTGGGGCTTCATTCATTTTGATCTTATGTGAAACACACATATGTGGAGATGAAGAGCCATCAGTGTTAAAGCCTAGAAGACATCTAGGAAATTTGAATATGTTATCACTGAGTAACATGCACAAGTATTTGATTGTATAATATTAAGTAAAATGGGTGATCTAATAGTAATTTCGTAATGGACTTGCTTATATTTCATGTGTATGTGTTAATCTATCCATTAATCTGAGTTAGATTATCTGTGATTAACTGTGTGTTCATCAGTCCTCCAATATAGATGTTAGTCATAGTTTAGCCTTTTTAGTTTTTACTGGTTGTGTAGTCTTTGATCTGTGTTGAAACATTAAGTTTTATTTACAAGGCTTTTATTTTACTTTTTTTTCTTCTTCTTTTTGGGATACCTGGGTGATAACAATTTAGCTGCACAGCGCAAAAAGATTGCCTTTTTGAGAAGCAAAAGCAAGGATAAAGAAAAGTCTCCTAAGTCTCCATCGAATCATCAGTCTTTCTCTAATCGGCTCCGGTTCTGGTCTTCTTCCGACATCCCATCCTCTCCTAATGAACCTCTTTCTTTCCCGGAATTGGGAGTTTTCTAACACCTTCTCTTTAGCATTTATCTTCACTTATTTCTGACAAATATTAAAAAAAAAAATAAAAAAAAAATCCCACATGCCTTAAAAGAACACGCACATTGATAGAAACACTCAGCATGTCTTTACAATGCTCTAAATACAAGCAAAGGTTAGTGAACATGGACTTAAGTTTTCCTGTAGAAGATGAATCACTATTGCACACTGTGGATCATTTCTTCAATGCAGCACATTTTTAGGGGACCTCATGGCATACAGTTTGCGTATGTATATTGGCTGTGGTGCATGTTATAAGTAAGTCAAGATGCTATTCGCTTCAGTATTTTCTTGCATTCACGTACTTGCATTGTGTCCAGTTGAAATGTTGAACTGATTTGCTGTTGCTATGCTTTCTACGATGTTGTAGTCCTATTCAAATACAAATACAAATCCTAGAGATTTCTCCAATATTCTGTGCCACTAAATGATTAAAAAAGGCAGGTTTTTTAATATCTTAATCTGCCTTTAAATGGTCTAAGAGTGTAAGCTACTGGAAAAATTATTCTTAGCCAAGTGTCTTGAATTTTGCATTCAAACCAGATATTTAGCAATGTTATACAGTTCCAACTATGAAAATGCATCTTGAATTGAGCTGAAGTTTCGTTTTCTGCTGCTTCAGTTTTCAACAGATTTTTTTGGAAGAAGAAAGTAAATTTTTTCTCTTAAGACAGGGAATAACTTCCATCATTGGTCCGTTGCCCAGAATTCTTGCTGCCAAGGCAGGATGACCTGGTGGCTTCTGAATGAGTGTGCTGGTCCAATCCCTTCTCTGTTAGAGAATCATATGCAACATGGGCAGTATGCTACAGAGAACTCAGCACAGAGGTGAAAAGATCTCATCTCCTTTCTCATTCTAAGAATTGTCCCTCAGTGCCACATCCGGTGACTCTGGCAGAACAGCCTGTTGCTGCCCATTTCGAGATTTGTAGAGAACATTTCTTTCCAGGGCAATTAATATTTCTGGCATCTACAGAAGGTGTGAAGTGCATCTACAAAGTCAATTAGAAATAACAGATTTGCATGCCAAGTTTTAGCCATTAATTGTCCCTACAGGCATGGCATAAACTTCAGATTTGAGAGCAAGTGCTGGCTGGCCCTGTGCTTTTGAGACTACACAAACTATGGGAGAAAACATTGTTCCTGAAGTCAGCTTCCCAGAGCCATCTAAGATGGCAGTAGCTTAGTCCATTTCTCTAGTACAACTTCGCAGCTTCTCTGTGCTTTGAGCTGTCTGTCCATGGTATCTGCAAGCTGCTTATTTTGACTGCCGAACTTGACTGTGTTTTCGACATGTACTTTCTATTACTTAAGCAAGTGTTCCTTAGAAATATACAGAATACTAGAATCTTGTATCTCATTGTGTTTTCTGTAGTAAATTCTTCAAATTTTGTTCTGTGTGTGCCTTAAAGCATTACATCCACATTCCAAGAAGTGAATTAACCTACCTCCTCAGTAGAAAAGAATTTTTTAGCTTTCTGATTCTAAGTAATATTTTAGCAGTTTTTGTTGTTCTCCTGCTGAGATTCCAGGAACTCCACTTAAAAATCATTGCGCCAGAACATCATAAGAGCAGCATAGTTTTAACCTTGTGAAGACTGAGCCCTTACCCATAGCAAAGATGTAAATATGAAAGCAGTTAGCTTAGATTATAGATCATGCTAGATAATTTCCAAATCAGCATTTTTTTTTTTTTTTAGTAAGAGCGTGACTACTGTCACTCTTTCCTTTATTCTATTTTATTACTGAAGTAATTGCTTATAAAATGTACCTACAAGGAATAATGTTATGGGAATTTCACACCTCATTTATCTTTTCTGGATTCATGTCTTTGCTCCTTTCTTCCTCCTTTCATGGTAATTGTTGCATGTATAATATCAACCCTCCCACCAGCACTAAGCAGCCCTTGTCACTCCCACACTTTACAGAGAGCATACATGATTGACAAGCTGGTGACAGAAATTTCCCATCCACTACTGAACTGTTTATGGAAAAGCTTGCAAAACTAGCGCCTCTGTTGTGCAGTTTCTTTGTGCCTGCTTGTCATGTTTGTATGGGCAGATAAATACAAATCCCATAATGCTATATTTTCATTGAATCTTACTCGTTTACCTCTCTCCCCATCAGTGCTAATGGACCTAAAGCAAAAAAGGAATTCCCATCACGGAGGCAGCAATGATCATGTTGAAGTCTCAGCAGACTGTGCAACGAAACCCTGCTGTGTGGAAATGGGTCCCAGGACTTACTCAACCTCAGCTATTCACCTGCACACTTCCACCCCCATCTCCAGGCTCCAGAGCAGACCAAAAGGTATGTGGTGCATTTGATACACCAGCTGTTGGTGTCAGTCAGGCACTGCATAGTTCCTGCAAGGCTACTAGTGCCATTCCAGTACAAAACCAGAGCACTAGTATTTTCACTCCTACTTAACCTGTTTAATGGTTTAATTGATCAGATAGAGTTTCCTCAGTCGTGTAATGTCATCAACTTGACAGACTACATTTGAATGTCAGTTCTTCTGTGGTTCCCTGCCCAGTGGATAGAAGGCGGCTGCTCTTCCAATGTTGGCTCTGTAAAACCATCTTGATCACCTCAGCCTTTTACACTGCTAAAATGCATTGGAGACTGACCTGAGGGATTAACCTTTATATGTTCAATATTGCCTTTTATATTTTATGTTCTTTTCCAGGCTATAATTCAGAAGATAATCTATGTGAACAGTCTCCTGAGGTGGAGTTGGCAAGCACCAGACAGCATGGTAAGCTAGTAGTGTATATGAGTGCTCTAAATGTCTACATTAAGACCTGTTTCATTGCATCCATGTGAAGAGTCCTAGAGTATTTTAAATTAACATGATAGGAGATGTAGTAATGCAGCACCATTTTGGGAATGTGAGTCTACGTACTTCTGATTTTCTATTGAGAAGTTTTAATGGATATTTTGTGAAAATAAATGTTCAGCAATAATGCTGATATTGAGGCAACAGCAACAGACCTTTTAGTGCACATCTTACAGATTTGTTGCTGATTTTTCTGGACAATGTTTAGTTTCATCCTTAAGGGAGTGAATCAGCAATAATCAGTGTGGGTCTTGTGGGTGCATGGCAGGAACACTGCTGAAACAGCAGCGCTGCCTGCTTGAGGATTTGTGGAAGACTTAATACGCAGGCTGGCTGTCAGATCTTTCAAAGAAAACTGAGAAAGAGAGCAACTTATTGTTGAGCTTTCTCAGTATTTATGTTACTTTATAGTTGCTGTAAAAACAAAACCCAAAACATATTTCTTTGTGCAAAAAATAACTGAAATAAACAAGATGGATCCTAAACAGCTTGAAAAATGAAAACGGCTGTCCGGATTTTGGCATCCTCTAGATATGATGTTGTTAATGTTTTCCAAGTGACTTAGTTGCACTGGCCCTATTTTTAGAAGGCAAACTGTAACCATGTCTTCTGGAGAATCAAAGGAACTTAAGATCTGTTTGTTCAGTGCTTGATTTGTGTTTTTCAGTGTCCAGGCCAAACAGTTTAGAGAGCAGTAGGAACGCTTCCAGCAGTAGTTCACCTCTCAATTTGAAAGGTAAAGCTTTTTACAGCTGAGTTGTGACAAACAGGAAGTGAAATTCAATGAAACTGTATGCAAAATGCCATTTTCCTTCCAATTAATTTTGAATACTGTTGTTTTGAAATTGTAATGACTATGCAATCTGGGTATAGCTGTCCTGGGAGTCAAAACTGTTGGCAAGAAGTACTTTTCTAAGATTGATTCTGGCAAGGGCTGGCTTTTAAGGCAGGCAGTCTAGTTTTGCTTCAGTCTGACTGGCATCAGTATTGTGGGAAGTACTAGGCACTAGGCCACTCAGACTCTTTACTGCAACAGGTCTCTGTGGTTCTTACTCTGTACACAGCTTGTGCATGGAATCAGTGTGCTCTTGAGATTTACTTCTTCCAAAATTGTGCATCCTTGAAGAGACCTGTGGAAAAATCCACTTTTTGCTTTCCTGCTGCCAGGTTCTGCCTTTCAGATCATATAGCCAAGACAGAGAGATTTTCTAGTGATGCAGGTGTTGTAAAGAGGCTGCTAGTTCTATCCGTGTTATTCCTTGGAGAAGTTACTGTGCTTGTTTAACATAGACACTCAAAAGTATGTGCTGCAACACACAAGCCCTGATTTTTCAGTGTTATTATTGCCTTGAGTTCTGGGAGAAATAAGGTAAAAAAATGCCATCCAGTCTGTGTGGAAATGGCTCTGAATGATAAAGTTTCTACCTCAGTGATAAATCTGCTGAAATGAGGGCAGAGCAATGCCATTAATGACAGTTATCCTTCTCCTCAGGTTCCTTAGACCATATCCATGGTAGAGCTGAGAGCCTCAGCAGTGAAGATACGGTGCCAAGCAGAGAGGCACCAGCCTTGCTCCGAGATGCCTATCCCCTTCACTCTGTTTCTGCCATCTTAAGCCCTAGCAGCAGGCAAGAGTCCTCCTCCCACCGGAATGGTTTGATCTCTTATGATAAACCCCAGAAGAGTAATCCATCTCAGTCTTACGCAGGCCGGCAACGGTCTGCCTCACCTGGCAGTGAGATGGTAACTTTGGAAGAGTTCTTGGAAGAGAGCAACAGGCTGTCTCCACCAAGTGTAAGTAAATATAGCTAGATAGCCCATTTCAGATGTCAAAAACCGTTCAGAGCTGATTCAGGAGGATGAGGGCATAGGGAAACAAAGAAAGACAAGACAATCTTTGTTTATACATGTGAATACTATCAAATCTTGCAAAATGAATGAACCAGTTTAAATAACTAAGGCAGGCTTAATTTTCACATAGCACTCTGCTAATTTATTTTAGTGTATGGCAAGTCATGCAAATAATTCACTGCAAGTACTATGTGTTGAGCTGCTGGGACATTTTACTAGCAAATGCTTGTGATCAAGGTTTTGTGTTACGTCATCAGTTCTCAGCTCCAGGTCTTTTTGTTTATGAACTGGTATGTTTTCTGTGTAATTTTTAGCTGCTAAATCTGTAACTAGGAGTGAAACTGAAAATATTTTTCAATTGAAGTGCAAAACATGTGGTTGTTAAAAGCATCTCTTAATATGAAAATATCAGTGCATACGAGAGAGAATATTTTTCTTGTCAAGGAAACTCTCGGTACTCTCATTGTGCTGTATGTTTGTGTGTTGACTGGCACTGCCCTGTTGGTTCAATGATTGCAAGAACATGTCACTTGCTGGAGTGCTTTGTTCAGAAACAAAATGTTTGATTTCTAGATGGCATTTGTCTTTCACTGCTCAGACATATGCTGTACAGTAGTGAGGTGGTGCAGTACTGAAACATGTTAATATCTTAAGAACAATTAAGTGATAGTGTAAGTGAACAGATATTTTTTTCATAAGTGCCTTGGTAAAAGCATTGAGATCAACAGGGCTGTACTGTTTTATGGCATCAGTAAATTTTGGTCCTTGAATTTTCAGAGCAATATTCAAATATACCTCCTACTTCCTCATTATCCTAAGTACAATTCCTGTCTTATTGAGATGTTTAAAATTTTTATTTTTATGTGCGTCTGTAACCACCTGACCATGTCTCCATTTTCATTCTTTCTGTCATCCTTGTTCCTTTTCAGCATCGGCGCAGTTTAAATGAGGGTGAAATGATCTCATTGCACCAATTTCTGTTAGAAGCTGATGCACTGTATCCCTCTTGCTACTCCCTATGTCCTTCCATTCGTCAGGAACACTCGCAGTCACTCGAATCGCTCCTCAGTCATTCATGTCCCGACAGCGTGAGGCACAGAACAGGCAGGGGAAATAGGAGATCTGCTTCACTATATATCCCCAGGGTATCCATTGTTCTTGTTATGAAGGCAATAGCTCTCAACTTACCACAGCTTTTGCTAGCTTATTAATACCTATAAAAGCATACTGTAACTCTTAGTTGTCATTTTAAAGGCTGCCAGATCACTTGCATTAATTGCTCACAAAATATTTCCAGTGCTTTTCATACATATGCGTGTTTTTGGAGGACTAGTCATCCTGCAATGTTAATGTGCATAACAGCTGTTTAAATTGAAGTTAAAAATAACCCTCACGCTTTAACACTTAGTTCAGCATAGAAATCTTCATGCTGCACTATTACTATTGATAGTGTTCACTTCCGGAAAATGAGGTTTTTTTGACTGGAAGAAATATTCGGAACACTAGTGAAGTGACTGTATTAAGCTTTAAGTTACTTCATATAGAACAGCGAAGAAGTAAATGTCATGATCTTGTTCAGCACAATTTTTATGAAGGCAGCATGTCTCTCAACTATTCTAAGCATGCCTTATACTAATAGTCCAATGGCAGCTGATCAAACATCTATCACCATTTTTGGATTGCTTGAACCATCCCTATGAAATATTAATCGTATATTTTTTTTACTGCCAGATTAATTGTCTGACTTGAAATTGGAGATTTTATTGTGGACAATCAATCATGTCTCCATTTTCGTAATGATTTTTTTGTGTATTATATTGTACACAAAACTTTAAACATTTATAGTATATCCACTGGAAGATATGTGGGGAATCAATTTAGAAGGAATGAAACTTGCTTATAATGCTAGCACATCTCCCCAAGGTATTGTCTCCCGTTATATTCCTGAAGTTATGGTAGAGAGTTATTCAGATGAACTGTATTCTGGAAGATTACGGACATCATTGGTATCTACTGATAGCAATGGCTGATGTCATTATTATGATACTGATGTTACAGTGACAGTGGCTGATGGGAAAGGAAGTAGAAGAGCTTCTGTCCAGCTTGCAAGTGAAATGAAACTTGTAAAAATTATGACAATTAACCTGGCAAACAAGGCTGTCATGAGCTCATTATGATAAGCATGTTATTCCTTGATTTGGATTTACACCCACTTTAAACATGTATCTCTTTTGTTTCCCACTTTAAATACAAAATCTGTGGTTGTGTTTGGCTTGAATTAAGTGGGAAGAAAGATTATGTGAACACAGAGTCCTGCATATTTCTTTAAACAAAAAATGTGGTAATTAATGTGACATGTACGTATTTTCTCACACTAGGACACCTCAAGTAACAGAGATGACTTGCTCGGCGATTATTTTAGGAAAGCGAATGAGCCTTCAGCTACTGGGAACTTGCTGCTTCAGCCATCCAGGAAGGAGGCTGCTAAGATGCCCACTAGTCTTGTTGCTCCAACTGTGAAGATGACCATTGCCAATGAAGAAGGAAGAACAGCTAAGCCTGGAAATTACATGAAGCCAAACCTCAGACAAGTCGAACCTACTCTGGCAAACTCCCAGGGGTCTCTTAAGCTTCCTCACACACCACAGCACCAGCCTGCCAGTGGGATGCGGCAGATGACACAGCCTCAGCAGCCTGGAGCCACGAGCAGGAGGAGTACATCCCTGAGCAGGGCATTTAGCTTAGCCTCTGCAGACCTCCTCAGAGCCACTGGCCCAGAGACTTACAAGCAGGAGAGCACTCAGAAGTCAGCAGCAGAGCTGCATGGGGGCAAGGATGCTGTCAGTCAGACCACTAGGTCGTGTTTGCCAGCAAGTTCTCAGGCAACCTTGAGAGAGAGGCCACAGTCTGCAAAGGCAGCAGGTTCCTTGCAAGGTGTCGATTCCCGCTGTCGGCAGCTTGATGCAAGGCGCCTTTCCCTGGCCCCACCGAAAGAAGAGAGGCCGCTCTCCTTCCATCAGTTCTCTGCCTCACCCACTGCATCCACCAGCAGTCTGAATGTCCAACAGCAAGAGCACATGAACCCTGGGCAACACTACTCATGTGCATCACAAACTCCCTCAAAAGTCAAACCCAAGACAGCCCTTCGTACTGAGGAGGTGGCCACAGTGGCCCCTGCCAGGGCTGTCTCCGGCAGCACTGAGGGAAATGCTTCCATAGGGCAAGGCCAGGGTGATGCCCTACTTACTAAGTGCCAGGGTAAGCTGCTAGAAAGCAACACTGGAGCTGTAGAGGAGCCTGTGAGAGGAAGCAGCTCCAACAGCACTCCCGGGTCTTCTGACCCCCAGGGGGATCAGCAGACAGTTTGGTATGAGTATGGCTGTGTGTAACCCACAGATACAGCTATAGTATGTGTTTGCTATGGCTGACATCCAGGTAGCATTTATCTAGATACTGTCAGGTCTTAAAAGGCATCACCTGCATGCTGCTCTGAGTGTTCTCTGGGTACTGGTTTCTAGTTAGACAAAATACTTCAGAGAAGCAAGGAGCAAAACTCCAGCCCTTCTTCTGACACTGTTGTGCCTAAATCAAGGTGGAAGCCTGACCTAATCTCACAACAGACTTGGCATCAGATTCTCAGAGATGCTGAGCTTACCCCACTCCAGGAGAAGCTTATCAGGGTCCTCTGTCATTGCTGCACTGTACATTCTTTCTGCCTGCATTAAAGAAAAGTTTCACAGGTTGTGTGTGTGCTAAACCCAGCCCCACCATTGATAAATAATTTAAACATACTCAAAAGGTTATGTAAAAGCCAAACTTCTTCAAAAACAGAACCAAATGCTTGGCTTCCATAGTGTAAAGATAAAGTTGGAGAGCAAAAGCGTGTGGCTTTAGCCATGGATCTGGTGAAATCAATTCTTTTTGCCACATCCACGTTATAGAGGTATAGTGTAGACTTCAAGCATCACATCTCAACCTTCCCCACTGAGACTGTGGAAACAGAGGCCAGCATGATTACCCCACTGCCTTCACTATAGCTGCAGCTCAGTGGATCCTTGACTCTGCAAGCAGAGTGGTGCTGCCTTTTGAAACTTGTTACACCTTTTATACAAACACTGGAACTAATGCAGCCTTTCAGGGGAGATGCCATTTCAATTGCAAAGGTGGCATCTCGTGTACAAAAGTGTCTTGTAAGTATGTATATAAGAAGCTCAAGTACTGTATAGGAATGCTGTGTAAATTGTATTATTACATGCTTTTGTGCATGACAGCCCACATCCTAAGTAGTATGTGGGATTTTGTCTCTTAGAAATCCTTGTTCATGTCTCCAAGAACTTTTCTCAGTATAGAAAGCAACGTAATTTTGTATACATGTGAAAGAAAAATGCTTTTAAAAATCTATTTATGTGCAAAAAAGTTCCTTGTATGTTTCTGTCCAGAGTGTCATCACCTGCTTATGTATATATGATCAAATGTGTTATCTTTAATTCCATGTTTGTAAAGCTGTTTTTCTTGCAGTAGACTAAGTCCTTAAAAAAAAATACTTGTTTTGCTGGTTCTGATTTTATTTAGTAAAAGCTAAAACTGATTGATTTGTTGTTTTTGTTATCTAATATGTAGCGATCCCATTCTGGAAAATACAAAATTGTTTATAATAAAGATTAAATAAAATAGATTGATGTTTTACTTTTTTCCCCTGGAAAAATACTCAAATCTGTGATTCCATAGTGCTGATGGACATCTGTCTACAGTAGCTCTTTATAAACCTCAGGATTGATTTACATTTCTGTGTGGCAGAGTTGCATTTGTTTTTATAATGTTGCCAGGGAAGATACACCAGAAACCTTTTCATTTAATTGTAACATTCTTACTGAAGACTTTAGGAGGGTTGATTATGCAAATTAATTGACTTCCAGGTCACTGTAGAATCAGACCATTAGATTTTTATGTTTCTGTGGCCACTTCAGAAAAAGCCAAACATGCTGTCACTTTTGACCAAGGTTGCACTTTGTGCAATCTGTTTTGTGCTTAACTCTCAGAATGCCTTATAAAAGTGAGGAATTATTCATCTTTCAACATGAGGGAAAGGACTTTCTGTCTTCTCTGCTATTTTAATTGCAAACCATAGTTTTGCAACAAATTTAAAATTATGTGCTATATGGCAATTTTAGAACATACTGAGTGTTTTTGGTAAACTGAAATACTTCCAGAAATTTACTGTCAAAGTGGATTCTTGGCCGGAACGGGTTCTTCCACAAAAGATTTAAAACTAGTGTTTCTACCTTGTTTCAGCTCCTTTTTGGAGGGCATGTGCAGGCTGGACTGCTGAGGGAGCAGAAGGAAGGTTTTGATATAATTGCTTGCCCTGCCATGGCAGGTGCAGTTGATTTGCAGGCTGCTCAGTTCATTAATTGTTGTCAACTCTCCTTTGGCATGCGCGGTGGGCTCCCAGGCTGCACCATTTGGTGAGGAACAAGGTGGGTAGGAGAAGGCCTGCCCACAGCTGCAGTGCTGCCATGCTTTGTCTTTCTGAGGTACCTGAAGCAGTTCCCTGGTAAGATAAAATGTTTTAGTGTTTGAGAGCTAACACGGGGGAGAAGTCAATTGTGTTTAGAGAGAGTAGTTGGCAAATCCTCCAGCCTTTGTGCTGGTGGAGCTGGGCAGGTAGAGGTGACGTGAGACACCGGCTTGTTTGAGGTGGCAGGAGATGCTGGGGTGGTTTTCCTGTGCTGGAAAGGGATGTGGCAGAGCTATCAGACCGTTTCTTGATTCCTTCAAGAAGTGAAAGTGAACTAGCAGGTGTTTCAATTTGTACAGCTTTGAAGGCTACTGAGACCTGCGATGCATGGGCAGGTGGCCAGGCCAGACTGTGGGGAGTGCAGCCATGCACCACTGCCTGTTGGACACCAGGGAAAAGGGACCTCTCCAGGAGCCCTAGGCTTCAGCACACTGACTGTTCCCAGCTCTGCGTGTCGAAGGGCTGTAGTGTTTCCTGACATGGAGGGAAGGTTGCTAAGTAGTGCTGTCAGTGGTTCTGGATGCAACTCTTTGAGTAATGCCATTCAATGATGAGAGTGCTCAGTAATTCTCTTGATCGTGTTTTCTATAAAATGACAGATTTCTGAAGGGGATCCCATCCCAAGAAGTTAGGTAAATTGCCAATAGGTTTCCAAGAAAGCCAAGGGGCTGTGCCTTGACAGCACCCACACCCTACAGTGAAGTCAGTGAAGGAGGGTTTCGCATGAGGAAACAAATTTTGCTTAAAATTGTGTGTGCTGCATGATGATGGTGTTGTTTGTTTGAAGTAAAATAAATAGCTGCTGTGAAAATCGCTTCTAGGGAGTCATGTGCTCTGCAGTGACACAGTATCTCCTTACCAAAAAATCTGGTCCTTTACAGTAAAGATTTCATGTCATGGAAACCTTTTTCCTATTAGATATTCTCCAGCTATTCCTCAAATTTTAGACCTGATTGCAGAATGAACAGAGCTTTTCTGATTTCAGTTGAGTTCAGAACATAAGATCTCCAAAAGAAAAATTACAAAATAGAATTTACTTTTTTCTTCCTATAATGAAGGGAGTTCTAAGTATTAAACGCATTGTAAAAATAGCTACTGCTTAGCTTAAAAAAAATGGAAACAGCATGTGATTGGAAATGATTTCTGATTGTCCAGACGTTTGGGGGCATATTAGTTCAGCCACAGGTAAGTGGTCTTAAGACAGAACATGGAAGAAATGCTCCAGAAATTGTTAGTTCATGGGATGTTAAATTGATGTAAACTGATTGACACTTTTTTTTTTCTGGTTAAACAATTACTCCAGCTGTGCTGAGAGCATTTGAATTGTGATTTTGCATTTTTAGATGAAAGGGAGGTGGAGTGTGCAATCACTTGTAGATTTCATCAAAAAATTTTATCCTAATAATTGCTTCTCTGCCCATCAGAATCATGGAATATCAGATCCTAGGAGCACTGGAGATGTTCAAGGCAAGGTGGAAAACTTGGGAATGTTTTTACAAATAACCTGTACGAGGCAGAATTAACCTGACCTAACAGTGCAGAGTGAAATATTTCAGTTACTAAAAATAACAAGTGAAGTTGTCAATATGAGGGGTTGCTATACTGGGGAATTAGACTGGGCTGTGAAGGTCTGTCTTGAAGGCTGGGTGTGGCTGCTATACAAACTAAGAGAGAATGGCATCAGCTGGAAAAGAGTGAAAAAAAATATGATTTAAGAGGGGACTCACAGGAGTTTTTAGTGAATGGGAGAAGCTACAGCAAGTTTTGCAAAACTAAGTAGTGTTTTTCCAGCCACAAGGATTTTTTCAAAAGTATGGAGAAACAATAGAAAGTTGAGGGCTACTGTTTAAAAGCTTCTCACATGGGAAAGTCCTTGAAGGGCTAACCTGTGTCCTAAAGACTGAAATGTGAGTTGATGAAGTGAGATAAAAAGACTATTTGTGCCTAGCCCAGCTGAAACATGGAAGACCATTTGTTTATTGACTGTTGGGAGTTTTAGGATATAGTGATAGGGAATCAAAAATGGGATTTTTACTGACATCAGGACAGTGAAAATGCCATTATTCCACAGAAACTAGGAATGTAAAACATGTCCAAAGCATTTTCCAGTGCTATGGAAACTAATGTTAGCTCATCATTCCCAGATGTTCTGATCAGCTCTAGTTAAAATGCTTGTCCATCAGATTATCATAATTGAGGATTATGTAGCTCTGATGATGAGACCATGCCAAAGTACAGAATGTGTGTGTTGCGTACCAGAACAATGGAGAGCAATAGATCTGAGCACTGGCACGAGCCTGTGAAAAGTTGTGTTTCACAAAGAGAAAACAAAAGGAGCACAGCTCCCTCCCCTGAGTGACACCCTATGTATGATCTCCAACATCAGGACCTGTCTGCCTTTGGATTAAAGATGGAGCTGGGCTGCCACACCTGGGACAATGAGAACCTTCTCCATATAAAAATCTCAGAAATTTGCAAGTTAAAGATGACCTCACTCACTTTTTCAGTAGTGGAGTGCTCTGAAAGTGTGAGATAAACTACAGGCAAGTAAAGCACAGTTTGCATTTGGGAACACACTGCTAAGGAAGAAAATGAGCTTGAGAAGGATATTCCAGCTGGAGAAGCACAGCTTCCCAGTGGACTGCTAAGGCATCTCCAGAGACTTGCATTGGAGGGAAGAGGGAGTTTTCTGCAAGAAGTAAGTGGGAAAGTACATCTGTGAAGAACCAAAGTGAACACTTCATAGTGCTACCTCTCTGTTTTACCATTCAACAGGGTATTTTGAAGGTTATGGGACGTGGAAGTCTGTATTCCTTAGCCATTTTAGGTATCTCTGACAAAATTATCCCATTCTTGTTAAACCCATGAAAATTGCTTCCTTCACCCTTGCAAGAGGATTTTTTTCTCTAGTTATCAAAAATTTAGGCTTGCATGTGTGTGCAGTGTGAGCTCATAAAATACCTAATCCACAGATATGTGTGTTTTAGAGCTGCTGATTACCTGGGGTTCAGCTGCAGCATCTCAACTTCTATAGAGGTGGAAAACTCCCAATCAGTTACAGAGTGCTCCTGTAGGACCTTTTTGGCTGTTTGTAAGTGAAAGTAGAAATTATGAAATTCAGGGAAATGTCTGTGCAAGGTAAATCTTGGAAATGTTTTTAAAGCTGCAATCCTCTGAACAAGGACTGCTTGCTCACAGAAGTGCGAAAGTGTGTCAGAGTTCAGGGACCAACTGGATGATGCTCTTCATCATATGGTTGAGCATTAGGTCATTCTGCAAAGAGCAGAGAGTTGGACTCAATAATCCCTATGAATCTCTTCTAACCCAACATATTCTGTGATTCTTTAAAAAGGCAGATGGAGAAAACAGGCAGACACAAACTATATGGCATAAACCATGTATCAATTTAGTTAAGATTTAACTAAAATTAAACTGAAGTTGCTAAACATCCATTTCCTCAGTCTTTTGAGCTTGTTACACCTTTTTTGTTCCATAAGTAAATGATACAAAGGGGTAGAAAACTTTAGAAGGCTGCATTAACAGCATCATATAAGCAGGACTGTACAGCCTAGGTACTCCATTTCCATCATACTTCCCAGCTATCTGATAAAGTTGTTCCTTTTCCATGTAGATATGTTTCAGACCAGTTAGGTACAAAGGGTTTGAATCAGTATTGGTGAGGGAACCATCATTTATGCTCCAGAATGCAGCTTTGGTGCCTTTGTTGACAGAAGGATCTCTCCGCTGTTGCTTCTTTTTCATGTGTTTCCACACAGTAGCATCTTGCTTCTCATTAGCTGAGGCTTAAAAGAAGTGGGTTATGTATGTTTCTTGGGGAACAGTGTAATTTCGGTGTGTTGGTATGCTCTTAAAACCGCTTCTTTCAACAACAACCACATGGTGTGCTAGTAGAAAATTCTTTGCATTAAATGTTCAAAGGAGACTTCTTGCTAGATCCTGTTCTATGGCTCAGATAGTGCAACCAGCTACCACAGTCTGGCCAGGCTCACTTCAGCAACTTTCCTTCCTATGTGACTTCTCCTTTACAGCACTAGATGCCTTTCTTCACCCCAGAGTATTGCCTTCAGTTCACTTTTTAAACCTTGTTTTCCTCCAGATCTAGTTGCAGTTTATTCTTTCCACGCCTGCTTCCATTGCTGAAAGTTTTAGTAAACTATCAGACAGCTTTCACATTTTTGCCACTTTTTCTTCCTGTTGTCATGTCTGTGTACCACTCCCCTCTTACACAGTCCCATTCTCTTCCCTTCAGGTCAGTTGTAGTCCTGATCTCAGTGTCTGTTCTCAGTGCTTTCTGATGCTTCCTTGGCTCCTCATCTGCTTTTGCCTCAAATGTTCCCCACACTCCCTTGCTTCATCCTTGTTCAGTTTACTCAAGCATTGTGCCCAAACACACCAGTGCAATCAGTAAGGGGCTTTTTCTCCCTCTCATGCATCCAGTGACCCTGCAGTCACTGTCTTCTCATTGTGCTGCTTCCCCACATTCTCCTTTAGCTCATTTATACTGCTCCAGTTTGCTCTGGGTTTGTGACAAATGATGACCAAGCCTTGAGGCAGGAAATACACCACATGCTGTAAACCACAGCAGGTATTTCTGGTGCAGAAGATACATGTCCACATGAAATCTAGAGCCAGTCTTGTTTTCAGATTTCAAAATCTACTTATTGAGATGCCTTTCAAATATTCCTTCATTACAACAAATACAAAATTCCACATATCTGCTGTGCTTTAATGCAATTATAATAATTTCTAAGCTTGAGAATTAGCTAGCACTTAAAAAATACTAAGAGGATGATGGATGCATTTAAGAAGGTCTGTATAATTTTTTGCATACTGAGGCAATATTGTTTCTATTTAGTCTTCAGTATTTTTAGTAGTACAAGTGTCCACATAATTTTTATTGTTTTAGAATTTCCTTCCTTGTTTATTTTGGCTTCTTTAGTTGAAAAAAACTTGGAATTCCTGAAGCCCAGTTCTATTACCCACATTGAGCTCCCATGAACACAGATCCTTTTCCTTGTTTATTTAATCAGCCATATCAATGGTAACAGAGTCCCATTTGGCAGATTCTGAGTTCCCTTCGGTCTCCCACCCTGTCCTATACGAACAAGTGGTTGTTCTCTTCTTATGTAATCAGGCAAATGAAGGAAAACAGATACCAACAAGACTATAGTATCAAATTTCATCCATATAAAGTTGTGTAATTAAAATCAGAAGAAATGTTCCTTTCACATGTTAAATTCTAACAGGTTATATCTGCTGAACACTGTTTATTTGGAAAAGGAGAGTATACTTAGAAGAGAATCTAAAATTGAAAACGAGAAGGAAAACAAAAAGTGAACTTAATGACCCCTCTCTATTGTTGTTAGCATAATATCTTTGTTTTATAGCAAACACCATTATTTGAAGAACCGTGTATATTCAGACTTCCACTGTCTTCTGCAGTTACTGAAGATCAGGGACTATTCTGTCCTTGAAAGTACTTCCTCAAGGGTATTTAGGCCCCATCTTCCTCACTGTATTGGGGCACTGGTGTATGGACCACATTATGACTACAGTTCTTTCAAACTAAATTCCCGGGACTGTGCTAACAGGGGGAAGAGCAGCAGCACAGAAGTTCAAGTCCACTTGAAAAGCTCCACTGACCTGTGACCAACCTTCTGTTCTAGAGCTGAAAGGAAGTTCATGGATACATTTCTAGAGGGTCCATCTGCTTACTCCCAACACATCCACAATCATCCATTGGTCCTTCACACAACTGGTAGTTGCAAGGCCACACATCAAAGCCATCGTGTCTTTAGTAGCGTAATGGGGAAAGAATGATTTCAGTGTGTTCTGTAGATAGCAAGAACGGAGATGTTCTAGCCTGGACTCTGGAGTAACTGTGATGATTACAAGTATTTTCACTGCCTCCTAGGTTTTGACAAAATTTTTTATTTATTCTGATCATCTTTGCGTAGGAACTTCCACATTCTCAACTTCCTTTGTCTCTGTGTCTTTGTATTGTTCAGTGTTGTGAACAGAAAGAGGCAGAGCACATGGATTGCCTTGTAATGTTCATATCACTTCACTCTTCACTCTTACTGTAAGAGCGGGGTCTTTCTCTCTTTATAGGCAAAGGGAAGAACCAAGTACCTGCAGATGTACCATAGGGCACTCTAGGACAAACCAACTGATCCTCTACAGATCTTTAACCCTCTGCAGATGATGATTGCTAATCCACACATAACCACCATACATTATTAGCAGGGCTCCAAGTTCACCCCTATGAATCACATTTCTAGTGTGCAAAATGAAGACACTGTGTTGGATGTTTGCAGTCTAAGTACAAAAAATTGTTAAATTGCATTTTCAGTGTAAATCAAATATGTTCCCTGCCTCAGGAAGAAACTAGAGAGCCATATGCTATCCGGCAGAAAACCCCAAACCCAGCCCTGTGGGGATGGCTTGCTCTCCCTATTTAGACTACTGATTCCTTGCTGCCCTTTCAGGTTCCTACCTCTGCTGAGGTGGGCAGAAGTAGGAAATGCTGAGTGCTTTTGAATTTACATTTTGAAAGAGCTTGGAAAACACCAGCACGGTGAGGAAGGAGAGAATTTTCTGCTGGTCATGCATTTCTGTGACAAGATGAGATGGTCTCAGTCTGTGTTAACATGCTGAGTTTAATTTTGTGGTAGAAAGTGCCTAGTTTTCTGAGTTCCCAAATGTGTTGCTAGACCTTTTTCACCTTCCAGAAAATAGCTGCTGAAGGTGCCAATTGAAAGCCAGTTTGGTAACCTCTGAGCCAGAAGAGAATTTATACCTGGTAAAGGATGGTCTCACATGGAGGATCCCTGGAAAGGGATAAGGTAAGTTGAATCAAGAAGTTGCCAGTACTCCAAGCTAAATTATCCAGCCTCAGATTGTGTTTCTAGCCCTGCAGTGCCTGGCTAATACCCAGCCAGATTTGTGGTGGCCAGCGTGAGATAGAGCTGAGGCACTAATCCACCAGATCAGCTGAAAGGTGCAGGTTACTGTCAGTGAAGACTGCCAAAGGGGTCCCCTGCATGTCCTGACTCCATCTCTTCCTCTGGTGCGTGATGGTGAATGGGATAAAAGTGAACAGATATTACTAGCAGAAATGAAAATCTTTAAAATAATTAAGGACTGGGTACATCTTCAAACAGTCACTGTTCAAAGGATGGGAGCTCCCAAATAACCAATGTCACATGTGAGAGACCTCAGGAGGATAATCAAGGTGATGCTGACAAGCCACAGGCCTCACATGTTGTCGTGTTGTCTGCTTGGTGAACTAAACTTAGGCTCTTCTCCTTTCTTTCTCAGGGATGTAAGTTTGCTTTTCTGTTGGGACACAGAGCTGAACTGTAGGTCTTGAGCCGAGTCTGGAGGAGTGGGAATCCTGCAGGGTCTGAAGGGAATCTGGGAAATCCCAAGAAGTCAGACAATTCTAAGGAGGAGACTGTGTCTAACCTGACAGCTACCAGCACAGTGGCAAGGGCAGATACTTCTGGAAGTAGGAAAGTGGCCTGGATGATTGAGACATGTATTTTCCCAGGCAGGCATTTCCCATTAGGAACTCTTGAAGCCAGGCTCACCTGTCGAGTCAAATTCTGGGCATAAAGTCTAGGACATTGGTCCATTGGTGCAAATCTGGGGACTGCTCGTGTGCTCTGCCACAACCTATTGCCCTTCTAACCTGTGGAAAAGGTTGGTAACACATGGCGCAGTGCACCATGCATGGGACAAGAGCAGAAGGAAGAGAAAATAGAAGGAGAGCAGCTAGATAAAGCAAGATGCCTGGCTGTAGCGTAACCTCTGAAATACGTGAAGCTTTGTGTTGTATGGTCA
Source organism: Serilophus lunatus (assembly GCA_013399895.1). NCBI lineage: Eukaryota > Metazoa > Chordata > Aves > Passeriformes > Eurylaimidae > Serilophus > Serilophus lunatus. The sequence continues at coordinate 1,037,638 of VXBA01002396.1, read as the reverse complement.
CCGTGCTGATCACTGGTCTCTGTGGGGCAATGTGAGAGCTGGCCCAGCAGGGACTCTCTAGGCTGGTACCAGGAAAAGCAGTAGAAAGTCCTTGTTTCTCAGCTACACAAAATGCTTGTGTGGCTTCTCACTGCAAAAAAAGAGAAGATAGTTATTTTCCTCCTTTCTTCACCAGAATGGGTGCTTGGAAGGATTTGAATCAAACTTCATAGGAAAGTTGACCCTCACAGGCAAAGCATAGATGAGGCAGTTGGAATCAAACAGAGCTAATACTGCCAGAAAATGTCCCCACTGGAATATGCTTAGAGAGGGGAGCTGATGGCTGGAAATGAGACCAAGGTGAGTGAGCAGAGATACGGAAAACATGATCTACAAAGAACACTGGAAAAGTAGGGTTACTTAGGCTGTACAAGCCTAAGAGGGACAGTAAGATTAATCTCAGACATTTAAGTGATATTGAGAATGGTAGTGTTAGACTGTTTGTCATATATATTCACAGAAGGACAAGAAAAAGATGAATGAATTCAAAACATAGAAGATAAACTTTTTTATATTATTGCCAACTTTTTAAGAACAGTCCTAGCCAGGGAAAGGAGACATTGCCAGAAGAAAGGCAGAACCTTCCTTAAAGGCAATTTAAGAGGAGCTAGAGCTCTGGTGGAGGTAGTCTAGCTTTCCTCAATGAGTAAGGAGGTGATCTAGATAACCTCCTTCCTGCTGCATTTCTGTGGCATCTGTGACATTTAGAACTTTAGCTCCATTCTTTTTGAACCTTGCTGTTCCTTGATTTGACACATGCAAGCCAAGAGCAATTCAATTCAGTAACTCTACTTAATCATCACACACATTAAAATGATTTGACCAAAGTGAGCAAAAAGCTAGAATTGGCACTTCCACCGAGTAATAGCTATTTGTCAGCTTTAATAACTACTGTATAATTCATGGAGATAAAAGGCTAAAAAGAATTGTTATTTCTTTTCATTTTTAGAGTTTTAAATAAGGCCCAACATCCAGTTGCTGAGTGTGTATGTGATGGAGGTGGCAACAGATTGTTCTGCCTCCTTTGAAGCGAGGAGGACAAGTGGCCTATGCCACCAAATCCCTTTATTTTAGTGACCTGCTTTTCAGCATCTGCATGCTGAGATAATCAAAATAGAATATCTGGATGGAAAATATAAAACCAGGGTTTTCCTGAAGTTTATTTTGTTCTGTAATTTTTTGAGAGGGAGGTTTATTGAAAAGATAGTTTCTGCTCCACCTGAAAGGCCTGATTTACCAGATAGACCTATATTGTGTCTGGTGACCAAGGCTCTGGTTCTGGTTTCTGGATATTCTGGCCTCCTATATCCAGTACCAGTCCAACACATCTGTAAGCATGTATGCAGTTCAGCATAATGAGATAATTGCAGCAAAGGTGGAATTAGGTAAGAGATACCGCCCACGATGTCATTTCCACCAGTGTCTCTGCTTTCCACAGCACCCAAAAAGTATTCACCGTCTAGGGGTCTTCTCAGGGCTTGTTCCCCATCTGCAGCCTGCACGCTGCAGGAGATGAAATGCTTTCCCTGCGGCCACCAGTGAGAAATAGCTATCATGGTGATCTCTGCCCCTAGCAGGCTCTCAGGGAAGGTAAGCAGTCCTATAAAATGCCCCGTTGGTTTTTACTGAAGACCTTCACACATACTACAAAGGAAGTAACTGCACTTTATTTACTCAGTATCATCTTTTATAAATTCTTTATTAAAAGAGTTGCGATATCCAAAGGTACACAACTGTGGATTAAAAGGCACTGGAAAAAACGTTTTGCTTCACTTTCTGAAAGATCCTAGTCTGTTTGATTTTCTTAATATACATATTATGTATGTATATAAAAACATGTACAAAAATAAATAATAAAGTCTAAATGAGTAGAAAATAAAATGACAAACAAAAAGCAACAACAACAACAAAAAAATAGAGGAAGGAGCATTTCAAGTAGTCTTGATAAATTTGACACCAACAATTCATATTCCTTAATATTGACAGTGTTCAGCCTCTGGCTGTGCTCCTAGGAGCCTGTGCTTTGCCTGTTCAGCCAGGTCTGCTGTCTGCATCTCTGACATCCTCCGAGTAGCATGGTGAACCTGCAAAGGACTGTGTTTGTTGCAGCCTTTTCTGGCCATGTTCAAGAATTCCCTATTTTTTCTGATGCATCCCTCCTTGGAAATTCAGAGGGGTTCCTTAGTCCTGCAGAAAGTTTTAGATCTCTGATATGCCAGAGGCCCTGGCAGAGGAAGAGCTCTACCATCTGGTAGCCTGTGACACCTGAAGAGCCTTTGCTTGTGTTTGGAGCAAGGAGTTATTTTTGATGCCGATTCTGATGTTTGCCTTGGGTACTGGTGGAATATTTCCAAGTTACGCAAATGCTTTTGTATCCTCTCCCTGTTTTCATTTGGTTTATTTCTTCTCTTTTGTTTCTGTGCTTATGTGACTCCACTTTCCACCAGGTTGAAAATGTTGTTTAGTTTCCTTCTCAAGATTCCTGTTTCCATAATCATCATCCCTGGCCATCCTTGCAGCAGTGTTACTTATTGCAGTGAGCAGAAGGGAACTCTGGCTGGGTGCTCTCCTCAGCATGCAGTGCCACTGGTGTCCCTACAGCAGCACGGCAGAACACTGCAGAAGGTGAGTGCCGTAGCAGATTAGAGCCTGAACTGGTGACAGCTTTTGTTTCTAACTTCAGTGGTGTAATTCCTGTATATCTGTTTTTAAGAGTAGTGTATTTCAGTTTGAATGACAGACACTTTAATACATATCCCATGGTGCAGCTTTCACTCCTGTGGGAATAAAAGTAGTGGCGTGAGTTAGCAGGAGGTCAGCTTTTTCATTTGCTGCAGTCCTCCTGAGTGACCTTGGACAAGCTCTTTGATCTGTTTGTGCCTTAGTCTGTCTGTCTGTGTAAACAGAGAGGAAGGAACTGCCTCCCTGCCCCACAGCAGCCTTTGCTCTTTCTCAGTCAGAGAAGATGCTTCCTTGTGCAGAGATCACCTTCTGTTGTGTTTGGATATAATGAAGCTCTGGTCTCAGCAAGCTCTTGAAACAACTTACTGTAAATGATACTAATAACGTCAGTAACACTCTGTATACATTTTAATACGCCTGCATGAGGAAACATCTGTATGTGTTTAGATAAAGTGTAATCAGCAGTATTTGGGCTTTGCACTAGCTGCTGAGACTGTAGTGCAGTTGTCTGGTCCATGTCTGTGACAGTGGGTTCAGCTGTGAGCACCACTCCGTGTGCATTGCCGTGTCTGTATTTAGTGCCTGCTTTTGGCACTCTCATCTCTTTCATTTATGAATGAGTGGGTGAGGGAGGAGAGGGCTGGGCTGACTCTTTCACAGTTGAGCCATAAGGAGCATAGGAGCTGAAACACAATCTCCTCCTCCTCCTTTCCTGCGCTGCTTCACCAACAGCCTTGCTCACAGCTGGGAGGAGGACAGCCCCATAAGCAGCCTGAGCAGCAGCTGGGAGAAGGGAAATTTTGTGCTTTTCATAGCACAGGCAAAACTTCTTTGCATGAACTCTGCTAACAGGTGAGTTTCATTCTTAACTATTAATTCTTAAAAGCAGGTTAATTTTCTATCACTGAGTCAGGTTATAAAAGATTATGACTCCTGGAGTGATGGTAGGACAGTTTTTTTGCTGAGTTGTTTAAGCAGAACAACAAGGTGCTCCAAGGACTCAACAAAAGTAATATATACAAAAAAAATTCGCAACTTCAAAATTAATTTCTTTGGCATGTTCCTACTACTAGGAACTTTAAATAAAAGTTTTCCCCAAAAACTTTCTTGAATTCCACTTTGGCACAAGGAGAGGTGCATGTTGAAATTGTATTGATGAAAGGAAAATGTTAAGATAAACTGAGAAACTGTTTCATGTTTGCAGCAAGGAACCAGAGCAGTAGCCTGTAGACAAATTCCAGTACCCATTTTCAGACAACTTAGTAGTACTGTATAAGTTGACTAGATTTAAGATATTTTGAAGGACTAGTAAGTCATTTAAATATTTTATTTCCCCTGAGAACACAATCCGAAAGTTACACCTAACATGAAACTGCTAAACCACATACCTTGATGTGTGGGTGCCCTGTGTACATCTATATAGTTCTGTCTTTGTTTCTCAAAAGTACATCATTACTATATTTTCCAAACACAAAACCACTTTTCTTGCTGCTGTTCAGAACCTGACTGGGGAAACATGAAATGTAAATATTTGTTTAGTGAAGTGAAATCCATCAGGTCAGAAATCAATATATTCTTTTTTCTTATGCTCATTATTGTAGGTTGCCTGTGTTATGAGAATGTTTTTCTGCTTCTTGTCAGTCTTTGTAAAGAAAGAAGAAAAGTAATCCACTGAGCAATCAGCTTCACGTGTTGGGTGAGCAATCAGCTTCATGGGGAGGTGAGCTGAGAAACAGAGAATTTAGAAGAATATAAGAGCTTGTCCTGTCCTTTTCTGTTCAGAACACATACAGATATTTATTAATAAAAATGTAAGGAAACTTAACAGTGAGACGAGGAAAAATGGCTACACATAGGCTCATAAGACATGACAGTGTCATTGTGAGCATTATGGGACTCTCTGAGCAGTCCGTTAATCAGCATCCACTGTGACTTTTTCCACATTAGCACCCTCTGTTCACACTGGCTCCAGAACAGTGCTCTGTCTAACCACTTCTTCTTTCGAGTTTGCTTTAATCAAGAAGCCAAAAGTTAATCAATCCTGTGTATTTAGCACCTACTTTTCCATTCCTTCTCTGAGGAGACAAAATTTTATTCTGTTCTCACCTCTATCCTTCCTGCCTTGTCTTACTGCTGTTATGTTGTTGTCCCTCCTTATCAGGCTGCTTCTACACATGCAATTGTAAGATCTTTCTGTTATATGAGGGAAGAGGCAGAAAATTACCACTTCCAGGTAATTTTACACTCAGTGCCATACAGCTCTAAGTAAGACGATGACATACAAAGTACCTCCCCAAAGTTTTAGGAATCTTTACTGGGTCTGGGAAGTATACTCTAAGAAAATGTTGGGTTTATAGGATCAAATGAGTATGTTGTTCCGTAATAGTGGGACACAGCTGGTGGGGGTGACAATGTTTCCATCACAGCATTGTGATTTGAATACCACAGTTTTAAATGAAGAAAGGTATGGTGGTTACAATAGTTCATTAAAAAAATCTTGCATCCTATGACTACTTTAGTAAGATGTGTCTATTTTACTTTGTGGCTGATGGACAAAAATTGACTCCTTTTGTTCTGGGATCTGAGGATTGCAAGCAACCTTAAAGCAGTGGGAAAAGAGAGAAGTGAGGGAAAGGCGAGAGAAGGGAGGAAATTTTGTCTCAGCAGAACTAGATGTACACAGTTGCCATCATACAAAGTATCATCAACTAGGGAGAGCCCAGGGGATGGATGGCTGCTTGCTGAGGTCAGGCAGACAGGAAACTTCTTGCCTGTGGCTAAGCACAGCTGCAAAGGTGTACAAAGACTGGGGGCACTAATGCAAGATTTTGCTCCCCTAACCAGCCTTGTGGATGGTGTCACTCAGATTAACCAGCTGATGCTGTAACTACAAAGTTTCTTAGCATTCCACTGAAGGGTGCATGGAGAAGAAAATTTCTTCCCTGCCATTTTTTCTAGACCTGACCTGAGGATGCATTCATGATGCCCTGGGGCTTCAGTCCTGATGGCTATTCTTGTGTCAGTGTGGTGAGAACCAAAGAATGCCATGTCCACTCATGAGGACATTTACACAATGTACTAATTATTTATAAGTGAAGAACTGTGGAAAGAGAATCCCAGACATGGTGGCCTTGTGAGGCTCATTACCTTTATAATTAGCTGAATGTCTCCTCTAAGAGGTTTGTTTTTCGTATAAAGCTTATTCTAAGTGGCTTTTAATGCTTGTTATGAATTATTCTGCCAGCTGAAGCATTTGCAGAACTGCTGACCCTGACAGCTGATGGCAATTGTTTTTGAAAAGACACAGAATGTCTTTAATGTTTAGAAGAAACTGGCCAGTAATTTTAACCAAAGGTATTAGTAAGCAACAGCAGTTAAGGAAAACATTGCAGTTTATTTCCTGAGGGATATATTCACTGTAATTCTTTTTTTCCACTAGAAACTGAGTTCTAAACTCTGTTAATCTATCAGGTAGCAAAAGGAGAGCTTTTTTTTTTTTTTTTTGGCAATTCATCTGGAAGCTGTAACTAATCTATCTGAAAAAGAGAAAAAGACTAGATAATAGGTTTAAAACACTGTTAGAGGGAGATTGAGAAATAGGCTCACCTGAAACTATGCTCTGTTCCTCTCCATGGAGCCCCTCTTGCCAGAAATTGTTTCTGTGGCAACAAACTTGTTTACAGCTGGGCTGTCTTGGAGTTTGATCTGGAACTGCTTAGGCTCAGATCTGCCACCGTGCCAGAGGCAAATAAAATGTAAAACTGATCTGATCTACAGATAATGGAGAAGGTACTCTGCTGCTGTTACTGTTTCTCCATGAGAGATGTCCTCCTGGCATTCTCAGCTCACAAATTGCCACAGACAGCTCTTGCTGCTAGGATGAGCCTAGTCTTTAATTTCTAAACATCATTGCTTTATTCTGCAAGATTTCAGGCTTCCTTGTTCTTATGTCATGTGTGTTGTTCTTATGTGTGACCCATAGGTCAGCAATAAAGACAAAGAGCTTTGAAGAGTGGTCAGGTAGCCAGCAGAGGAAGAGAAGATAAATGATGAATGCTTTACCAAAGCAAATGTAATTGAACTATCAAACTTAAGACACTTTAATGACGCCTGAATAAAGTGGGCAACAATAGGGAAGAATGGAAATGTTATAGAGATCTCTTGGTTTGGCTTTTAACTCAACATTTTAGTAACAATTAGAATTTGATCAGTTTATATTTGAAAACATTTTGTCTTCCATCTGCCAAGGAAGAAGGAGAGTTTTTACTCTGTGGTGGATAATGATTTAGTCTCTACTCACATATCTAATTAGAGAATATATCTGTTTTATGCTCCGTGTTTAAGAAATGTTCAGACACAGCATTCAAAATAGCAATTGTCTTTTAATCTTTCAAGAGGCTTAAACTAAAATCCCTTAGCCTGTCATGTCAGGACATCATTATTCGGAATTTGAACTTGAATCTAAATTTCGGAGATGGTCTTACACCTCCACTCCAGAGCAGGAGCTATATGTCTGAACAGCTATCAATTTGGAATCTCACATCTTCTGTGCCAGCTTTTCTATCTCTCATTCAAGAGTTCATCAGAACTCCCCTGTAACAAGTGTTTGATCCCTCTCCCTTTTCTCTAGTCAGAAGCCTGTTGAGAAGTGTGAACGGTTCATAGCAAGGTTGTTGCTTTTGCTGTGAGTTGCTTCTTTGATACTAATAGTATCATTAGTATTTATACTAACAGTATCAAAGAAAGGCTTTTTTAATTTCTATGAGGTCATGACTCTTCAACTATTTTTCTCAATTTTTGTGTTGAACTTCTTTTATCCAGATTAATACCACTAATGTGGGCAGATTGCACCTCACAATTTTCTTTAAAAGAAAGGGTCGATCAGATTCCAAGCATATGGATGGCTGAGTTTGTGCCTTCAGGCAGGATGCTGGGACCTCTCTCCCAGGAAAGAGTTGGCAAACCTGACAGGACTCTGACATAGGGAAGTGGGCAGTGCCAGTGTCATCCAAAAGGTGGGATGTAGAGGTGCTGGAAAGAACATTTATGTTCTTAGGCAGAATGCTTAAGTACAGAAATTCAGTAGCTTCGTGCTGAGGAAGGCTTCTTGCACCATACACAAGGCCAGATAGAGGTCTAAAGTGAGGCATTTTTGAGATATGGCTAAGAAAATTGAGGAGACAAATGCATACACATTGTGAAATGAGGGCACTTGGGAGTAAGGGAAGGACAGAGTTTTTTTAAATCTTAATGAAAGCAAGACAGTAGCACTTAAAAATCATATGAGTACTAAAATAATTTTTTAAGTAAAATTAAGGGAATTGAGGAAATTAAAATTCAGGAAACAAAAATGTAAGCAAACCTGCAGATACAGGTGCCAACACTTTGTTTAAAGTGATTAATCCATTGGGGACTAGGGTGTTGGAGCCATGTATTGTCAAGTGGGAGAAAAAAAAGAAAGGACTGAAGTTTTCAATAGTCATCTAGGGAGCAAGAGCAGCAACAAGGAAAAGAGCACAGAGGAAAACCTTCTGCAAGGCACTCTACTTGTCGTGAGAAGCCTGAGAAATAACAAAAGAGAACACGCCTTACATGTGAGTATTGACTCAGTTCTACAGGAAACTTGGTTAATCTCCAAAAGGGAAACGGCAAAAAAGGAAGACGCTTAATTAAAGATAGCAAAGAGGTATCGTTTGGAACAGTTAAATCTCTGCAGTCTATATGGTGACTATTTGAAGACATGCACAAATGCATATCCACAATGCAACTCACACAACACCTCCCAGTGCTGTATCCAAGGAAGAAATAGAGAAATACAGAACAAGAGCCAAAAAAAAAACCCCTCAGCTGAGCCTGAAATGAATTGAGCATAGCTGAACAGCAGTGTGTGGAAGGGCGGGTGGTGTGCTAGACTAGAAAGAATTTGATCTAGAACAGAAACACGTGTGAAGTTCACAATGGTGATCAGTGTAAGCTGTAAACACAAACATAGTACAAAGTCACAAAAGAATTTTCCAGTTTTACACGTCAACATGCACACGACATTAGGTGCTTCAGTTGAACAGGCTCCTATCCCATGATTAATTCAATCTCTTTGATTAAAATAAATCCAAACAGAAGAAAAATGGTCAAGTCAAAGAAAAGTGAGGGGAGGAAGGGAAAAACCTTTGGATATTGTAATCAACTTTTCATTTTTAACATGTCTTAAAACTTTTGCTGTACAAAATGAATCATATACTGAATCATATATGCAGAAAATGGCATTTTAAAAAGAGATGACTTTATGTATCATTACTTGCTGATGCATGGAATAATGAAAATGCTAACATTCTCCTTGAACAGATATGCTCCATCTCTTCAGACATGGCAGAGTTTCAATCACATTTCAGTTAGACATGGCAAGCAAAATTCTTCTATCAGCCAGCCTTGCTATGAGTCAAATATTATTAGTCCAACATTGATTATTGATGTCCAAAGCTACTGCTTGTCAGCAGCATTGCACAATCTGTCTTATCCACTGAATGACCAGTAAAAGAGGAGGAGAAAAAAATTGTACAGATGGATGTTTGGTTGTTTTCCGAACTTCTTTTAGTTAATGCTGTTTAGAGGGTAGGGTGTGCTGATCCCTGGGTTTGAAGAGGCATTATAAGAGATGCAAGCAGGAAGATAATTTGGTCCCTGCTTTAGTCTCCAACGTGTTACTTTTTGACCAGGTTTTCCCTTGTAACCAGTGAGCGGTGCTGGGGAGGTTTGACAGAAGGCACTGCCTTGCATATTGCCGGCAGAAAAATCCATCTTTTCTGTGAGAGCAAGTGGGTACGGAAAGCGAGTTACTCTCAGTACACAGCCCGGCTCCGGGGCCGTAAGCGTCTGGCCGAGGGACGGGCTGGCAGCCAGCGAGCTCTGCTCGGGCTCGGTGCGTGCTGGCTGGTGGGGGCTGCCAGCAGCTGCTGTGGCCCACGAGTGAAAATGGGTGGCTCATGCTCAGGCTGCAGAGAATTCAGTGGGGTGACTCCCACAGGGCCGTGGCATCCCTTGAGCAGCCGCTCTGCGAAGCAGCGTCTGTGTGACAGTGCCGAGGGTGGAGGGGCATGCTGGCAACCCGAGGAAGGCAAAAATCGTTGAAATGCAATGTAGATACGACTTGAACATTAAGCCACTGACTTCTCTGCAAGATATCCGGCGTTGCTTGATGGAGCACAGTGCTGGTGTCAGAGCAGGGTGCAGCATCAAAAGAGGCAGTAACACAGAGTTCAGGAAAATGAATCAGAAGGGTGATTTTCCCCAGGGCAGTAGATAGTAGAATGAATCAGAACTCATTTAGCTCAGAAGGGTGAATTTCCTATTTCTCAATCCCAGGATACAACACAGTTGTTCCAGTAGTTGTTCCTTACTGGTAATATTGCATGTTGATCATGGCTTATGTGGCTTCTAATAAGGCCTTTGTAATTTTGCTTTTTTTTTTTTGCATTTTCCTTTTGAACGAGAATCAACAAACAAATTCAAGAATATAAGTTCTGTTGTCTATGAGTGATTATTGCTTACTTTGCTGCTGCTTCTACAAAAGAGACAGGATGGTTCTTTGGATTCTGTGTCAAGGAGGGTTGTGGGGGAGAGGGACATTGATTAGATGAGGGGAAAGGAAGATATGGAGTTTTTTCTCTGAGTAGTACAGTGATTTAAGATGTCTGCAGGAAGTGGTGTGGTGTGTTTTCTTCCACCCACTGTTCTGTACTCAAGCAAGTCATACACGAAGCTTCAGGCAGATGACCCCTGTGGGTAGGAGCTAGTCACAATAACTCATCAGTGAATTACTTGGAGGGTCATGTCTTCCACCTGGTTGATTTTTAACA
>VXBA01002396.1:977031-1027025 GCA_013399895.1 Serilophus lunatus | reverse complement strand
GGGGGGGGGGGGGGCAAATTAGGGTAATTTTAAAAGCCTTGAGGCATCTATATTATGACTAATTCCTATTATGTGATTCATCTCCCTGATACTACTTGGACTGCTTGCCTGAAATTACACATTGTATGACCTTCTTATTACCATAAATAGAGATTTTCCAAAGTGGTTTTTTTCTTTCCAGCACTTCCCTGTGCTCAGTTAGTTATTCAGACCTTGCATTTGGTAAAAAGGCCCTAATTTTAGATAAAGAATAAGTAGTAGTATGAGATGGAACGAGTAGTCTGAGGGAGCTGGCTGATGTAGTTGCCAAACCAATATGCATGAAATTTGAAAAGTCATGGCAGTCAGGTGAAGTCCCAGGTGATTAGAAAAAAGGAAACACTCTACATCTTTACAAAGGGTAGAAAGGAAGACACTGGGAACTACTGACCTGTCAGCCTCACCTCTGTATCTGGGAAGATCATGGAACAGATCCTCCTAGAAGGTATGTTAAGGCACATGGAGGACAGGGAAGTAATTCGTGACAGCCAGCACAATTTCACCAAGGGCAAATCCTGACTGACAGACCTAGTGACTTCTATGATGGAGTGACTAGATCAGTGGACAAAGGAAGGGCTACAGGTGTAATTTATCTGCACTTCTGTAAAGCCTTTGGCACACAATATCCTTCTGTCTAGGTTGGAGAGAGATGGACTCCATGGGTGGACTCTTAGAGGGATAAGAAATTGGTTGGGTGTTCACATACAGAGGGTGGTGGTCGAAGGCTCAGAGACCTGATGGACATCAGCAACAAATGGTGTCCCTCAGGTGTCCATATTGGACCAGTGTTATTTAATATCTGATTTAATGACACAAACAAAATGCACCCTCAGCACGTTTGGAGATGACACCAAGCTGAGTGGTGTGGTTGACAGTCCTGAAGAATGGGATGGCATCCAGAGGGACCTGGACAAGCTCAGGAAGTTGGCCCATGGGAATTTCTTGAGGTTTAACAAGACCAAATGCAAGGTACTGCAGCTGTGTTGAGGACCCACTGGTATCAGTACAGGCTGGGGAATGAACAGATCGAGAGCAGCCCTGCTGAGAAGGTCATGGGGGTGCTGGTGGATGAGAGGCTAGACATGAGCCAGCAAAGTGCACTGGTAGCCCAGAAAGCCAATTGTATCTTGGGCTGCATCAAAAGCAATATGGCCAGCAGGTTGAGAGAGGGGATCCTGACCCTTTACTCTGCTCTGGCGAGACCCCACCTGGAGTGTTGTGTCCAGCTCTGGGGTCCCAGCACAGGAAAGACATGGACGTGTTGGAGTGAGTCCAAAGGAGGCCACCAAGATAATTAGAGGGATGGAGCACCTCTCCTATGAGGAAAGGCTGAGAGAATTGAGATCATCCAGACTGAAGAACAGAAGGCTCTAGGGTTACCTAATTGTGAATTTGCATTACCTGAAGGGACCCTACAAGAAAGGTGGAAAGAGACTTTTTACAAGAGCTTGTAGGGACAGGACAAGGAGGAATGGCCACAAATGGAAAGACAGTAGGTTTAGATTACATGTTAGAAAGAAATTCTTTACTGTGAAGGTGGTGAGGCATTAGAACAGATTGCTCAGAGAAGTTGTGGATTCCCCATTTGTGGAAGTGTTCAAGGCCAGGTTGGATGGGGCTTTGAGCAACCTGACCTAGTGGAAGGTGTCCTTGCCCATGGGATTGAAACAAGAGGATTTTTAAGGTCCCTTCCAACACAAACCAGTCTATAATTCTATGATACTGGGCTAACTGGGCTAATTATCCCATCTGCCTTCCGTACCCTTCTTCTCAAATTGTCCTTCATATGTGCAGGAATCAGCTAAGAAGTCCAAAGTCACAAAAACCTGAAATGAAAAGGTACAGCAAGAGAACATGGAGTTCTCAGAATGTCAAAGTTGGAGCAAATGAAGTGATTTATCCAAGACTGTGAATAATTGTATGTTTGTGTTAGGAAGAATTGGACTTTGATGACTAATAAGTCTTTTGTTTATGTGGATTCTGAAAAAATGTTGTCAACTTCCTTCTTTGACAATACATTTATAAATGGAGTCATAAAGTAATGGCAGAAGTAAAGTTATTTGTAATTTGCAGAATACTTTTATGGTTTTCTTCCACTGACACAGATACACAGAGTAATAATTATTTGTACTCAGAAGTTCATGTTAGAAGGCTCCATTTGGAAGACAAAGTATGTATAGCAGAGAAGTAGCCTTTCTGCTTTGCAAACAAAACCAGCAGGAGAAAGCAACAAAGTCCCTTGCAGCCAATTGCTCTTCACACAGAGGTTTGACAAAAACCTGTAGCAATGTTCACTGAAACTCAAAAAACCCACCTGGGCTCCATGCTAGTACTTGGTCCAAGGTGAAGAGGCTGTTGTTGTCCATGGCTCTGGGCTACTTCCTGTAACATTGACAACAGGCAGCACTTAACATGTGAGGTGCATCATGGTTCATGGTGTAGGGAGGAGTCATGTTTTTGTCAACAGTGAAGGCTCAAAGCAGTTGAGAAAGAAAAGAACTGTTGTTGAACTGTCAAGTGAGTGAAGTTGGCTTGTTTAAACCAAGAAGAAGTGAGGCTTTCTGAAGCTCAGGAATCCTTGGCTTTATTTTTAATCCAGGAATGAGAGAATTGTTTGGAGATCATGTAGATGGAGAGAGTCTTCTAATTTGTTGCCAAGACTTGGGCTTAGATGGGTATCATCTAAAATACATGGGCATATATATGAGAGAGGAATACTGCCTGGAAATATCTGAAGATGCGTGATACTGAAAATGATACATAAACTATGATCAAAAAAAATTGCACAGCTGCACTATATCCATATTAAAGCTGTCTAAACAAAATGCCTGTGTGTTCCCATTCAAAACTGCTTTCAGTGAGTCTGCACCCTAGATGTTTTTCATACAGCAGGTTTTTTGATTTTTCTCATCCCCCTCTCCAGTCAAGGTCAGTAAGTAACAGGGGAGCTATTAGTCTTTTCTATTCTATACCCTGCATTACCTTTCCTTTAGTTTCCACTTTTTCAGACAGCTTGTAAAATATTGTGTAGCATTTTCTTAATAACAGGATGGGCTCTTCTGCACCCATTTATTTAAAAGTGCCATTGCAGTTGTTTGATATGAGGTTAGTTTGAAAAAAATCCTACAGTTTCACTCCCTGGCTGATGTAGAGCTTTATCAGTGCATCTAGTGTTGGGGGAAAGGTGAACTACCTCTGTATTTCCCAGTTGGCTACTGAGTCTGTCCTTAGCCAGGCATGAGTGGTCAGAGGGTACAAAGGTGGCCCAGAGCCCATGCACTGAGGAGGCTGAAACAAGCACAGGACTTTCTGGCTCACTGCTGCCACTGGCAAGAATCTGGACCTTTGGTTTTCATCCCCATCTTTGAATTGAGGAGCTTGTTAGCACAAGGCAAAGAGATTTGTTACAGCCAGCCTTCTCCTCCTGCCCTTTCAAACAGCCCACTCCAGCGCTTCCTCCGGGAACAGGAAATGCTTTTGTAATAATGACTGTATATTATATTAGATAATGTCATATCAATAAGACTTTTGCTGTCTCCTTCACATTCTGCATTCTGACAAGACTTTCAAACTAAGCAGAAATTATTTTTACAATCGTATTCTCTGTATATAAACATAATTTAATAGAAATGTTTACAGCTCTTAGAAGAAAAGAAACCTTTTCCAAAAAACAGTGCAACTGCAGAGTACATGTGCTTTACCTCATTCTGTGATCCCTAATGACTCATGGGGTAAGACTGAATGAAACTCAGTCTTGAGCTATGCTAGACAAATAAAGACAGTTCTGACTTTTCAAAATTGCCAACAGCTTTTGTATTACTATTTATCTTCATCAACAGGAGCTAAATGCTGACCGGACACATGTTGGTTCACGATGATAGGGCTCAGATTTTTACGTATTTGAGATAGTAACTAAGGTGTGCCAAGCATCCCGTGCAGGCAAACCCCTACATGTAAAAGCCCCAAAGTACAAACTCAAGCCTAAAGCTCTGTATTGAAAAGGTGGGGTGGATAAGTAAGATATCAAACCTGCCTCAGCAAAGATTCTGTGCACTGTCCTTCTGGGCAGAGAGTCAGGTCTTCTGCAGATGGAAGAGCTGCACAATGGTTATGAAGCCTTTGAGAAACTACATAGAGTTCCAGAGAACTAATGGCCCCTAAGTTACAGTGTTTTGGGAAATTTGTACACAATTTTAGTGATTGATTTCTGCTCTACATGTCAGCACTGCTAACACTGTCATCTTTATTCCTTGGAAAGGTTATGGCAATTTCTTAGAGCAAGCTTCAAACTGACCCATAGGTATGTGTGACTAGGCCTCCTAAGCAGCATTTCTCCTGCTATGCTCAATTTATGAGTTATAACTATTGTGAGAGCCACGGTGGAGCAGGTGAATTTCTTAAACTCCAAAGAAGCTGCCTGAGAACAAGAGGGGAGAGCAGAGTGCTAGCATTTCACACAAGTTGCATTGGACAATGGAGTTAAAAGTTTTTAAATAGGTGAACCTGTTGTTTCATGACTGAGAGTATCTGAGAGCCTCAAGAATATTTCCACCAAAACCAGGGCTGATATTCTGCCTGTTGGAAAGAAAAAGGAAAAGTAAAGGAATGAAACTCATGGTCTAATTCTTATTTGCATGTGTTTGCTGTGAATTCTGTGGGGCTATGCTACACTGGTTGAAGCTAGACAACGAAAGCCTTTGGAGGTTTCATCACTTATTTCAGTCAGGCAATTCTTTTAAGGCCTAGAGCAAGTGATTTTGTTTCTACAAGACTAAAGCCTACTACTATAAAAAAGTACATGTTAAAAAAAAGTATTTGACAGTGACATCCTCAAATGCTGCAGTAATTTTACCATAGTGTGGTCATGTTTTCATAAAGGTTGCCTTGGAAGAAATTGTATGTTCTTCATCGTGAAGATGATGACAAAAATATAAATCAGGATAGCAAACAAGAAAAAGCAACAAGGGCTTGTCTATGTCCTTGGATAGTGGTCCTTTTGAATCCATAGTAACTGAAGCAGTAAGAAGGGTACGCAAATTGCTGACCTTACAAAAGTTTACACCACAACCCTGCATTTTCTGAGAAGAGATTCAAAGAAATAGTCCTTCTGCTCTGTATCTTCAGGGAAAATATACATCTCATTCAGACTAGGCACAGTTGCCCCTGCTGTTTTCCAGTGCTGAGCACTTATGCCAATGGGAATATATCACAGGAGGTCATAAAAGGCTGAATGTGGCATTTTGTTGTTTAGTCTAGAGTTAAATCCCTGGGAGCTGGGTCCAGGCTGAACACTTGTCCTAGTTAAACTGAGTGCTGACCCATTGTCAGTGATGATTTTTCTGTCTTAGATAGCATAGCAATGGTTTGTATGGGTACACGCTTGGAGTATAGAAGATTCTTCAGGTGAAAACAATTATATTCATATTCAATCAAGATTAAAAGGAAAGATGTGTAAGTAGTAAGAATTAACAAGTATTTCTTAGAGTTAGTGGCAAATAAGGAATATGTAACAGCATATACTGTAGAACTGAGACCATGGGGATAAAATGTACCAGTGTTCTTTCAACAGAGAAAGATAGCTTGCTTTCAGAATTGTTTTTACAAGTAACTGTAAGAGAAAGTGCTAAAAATTCAATTTTTTTTTTATCCTAGTGAATTGAATTGCATATTACATGGTATCTTGTATCTGAAGGAAAAAATAAGAAATAGAAATTAAAAATCAACTGCTTTGTGCACCCTACATCGTTTAAGAATGGACTGAGTGGACTACTGGTTTGCCAGAGATATTTTTTCCATTGTAGGCAAATCTGATTACTGGTTTTCTGTCTCATCTGCAAACCAGAGGTCATATTTCTTCACATTTTAGATACCTCCAAAGCTAAAGCAAGAAATATTTGTAATTTGCTTTGGGATTCTGAGACAAAATTTTCTGGTACTTTTCTGATAAGTACTAGGACTTACTCATATGAATCATGATTTCACAGACAGGCTTTATCTTCCATCAGAGACTATAAGAAATTTAGGACTTGGGAAAGGCAGCTTTCTGAAAACGGCACTAAATATTTAACAATCGTATCCCTTCTAAAGATTTTCATGTGTTTTATCTTCAGGTTATTAAGATCCTGCAGAAAGTCATCACTTCAACCTAACAGTTTGTGGAAGAAATAAGCGATGCACAAAACTGAAAGTAATTAAATCTTACATTCAGGACCCTGATGAATGATACACAGGGAGAAGTAGAAGATGGTGAATCTCACAGAGAATGCAACTGAAAAGTGCAATATTAATCATGATATCCATGAGACATTATCCCCTGTGGTATATGTATTTGTGTTTATATTAGGCTTGCCAGCTAACTGCCTGTCACTGTATTACGGCTATTTACAGATCAAAGCTAAAAATGAATTAGGCATCTATCTTTGCAATTTGACTCTAGCAGACTTACTCTACATATTTTCTTTGCCTTTCTGGCTTCAGTATGCTTTACAGCATGACAATTGGACCCACAATGAGCTGCTGTGCAAAATTTGTGGCATCATCTTGTATGAGAATATCTATATCAGTGTGGGCTTCCTCTGCTGCATCTCCATTGATCGCTATCTCGCCGTCGTGCACCCTTTTCGGTTTCAGCAGTTTCGGACAATGAAGGCTGCTGCAATTGCAAGCATCATTATCTGGACCAAAGAAATAATGACATGCTGCTTTGTCTTTACACATGGGGAGATCAGTATGGATGCTGACAGCCACCTGGTGTGCTTTGAGCACTACCCCATCAAAAAATGGGAGCACAATGTCAATTACTACCGCTTCTCTGCTGGCTTCCTCTTCCCCTTCTTTCTGCTGGCCTTCTCCTACTGTGGGATCTTACGAGTTGTCCACAAGAGTCCTGGCACTCAAAAGAAGAAGAAAATCCAAATTAAAAGACTGGTTTCAAGTACTGTTTTCATATTTTTAGTTTGCTTTGGCCCATACCACATCCTACTTGTAGTTCGTAGCTTGTTGGAGAACAACTGCTCATTTGCTGAGAAAATATTTAATATTTATCATATTTCTCTCCTGTTGACTACTTTTAACTGTGTTGCTGACCCAGTGTTATACTGTTTTTCCAGTGAAAGTACTTACCAGAACTTTGTCAAGATGCGAGACTCTTGTCTAACATGCTTAGGGCATCTGAAGACTGAGACAAACGAATCCTATCCACTGAACACTACAGAAACTCCCAACAGGACACAGCATGAGCAACAACGTGGGTTATTACAAATACCACTTGATGGCACTGGAATGAAGGACTGCTTCACAACTAACATAGGCAGCCTATAGCTACGGCTGTGTTTGTGCATCTGTCTGACCTGTATCTTCATGTGTTCATGTATTCCAACAGTGTGACCTCCCAAGGGCTTATGAGCAATGTTGTAAAGCAAAGTTGTTTCTGGAGGTGCTTGGACCTTGTCAATAGTAGGAAAAGCATATGCTAAGTCATTTCAGTTCCCATCAGTGGTGGTTATGCTACCACTTAAAACCTGTTGTCTTGATAACTGCATTGACTGGAATAAGCTAGTACTTATGGTATGTGGTTCTGGTGAATTTGTTTTGAACTGCTTTCTGTTTGCCCTTGCAGCATCTACAAGCTGTCATTGTATGTTGAAAAGGCCAGAGACAGAACAAATTATATGTCCCTGTATGAACTTTTAAATAGGAAAAAAACCCCAAACATTTCCACAACATTTCTGTTAACTGTCTGAAATAATTTTTCCTTCCACCAGTTTCAAAGCCTGCAGAGGCCATGGCTGAACCAGACTCCTAAAACAACCAGTCTGACAGTGTGAGGTGTTGTGGGAGAACACAGACAAGGAACTCAGCATCTGCTGGGACCTTCAGTCTGTTGTTTGACTGCTGAATCTCAGACTGTTAAACCTCATAATAAAGTTCCTATAGGCTTGCAAAAGTATAGAAATTTTGGCTCCAATGGGTATAAATAATTTGGTTTATTGACTTGAAAAAGAACAAGAGGTTGGCAGCATGTGGGACACTTTGATCCCATGTGCTTCTCTGAGTCACTGCGTTCAAATACAAATTTAGTTCAATCTAAATTCTCCTACACCTTGCTAAGGTTTCGTGTCCTTTGCAATTCGTGTCTCTTTTTCAGCGCAGACCATGCAGACAATGAAATAAAAATGCATTTGTCAGAGAAACTGTTTAATGAATTCTGTTTAAACTGGTTTTGCACACCGATACTACAGTTTACAGTTCAGTCATTGTTCAGTAAATACAGTATCAGAAACATGATGTATGAATGATCTATTTTTCCTGATTTAGACAGAAACAAAATACAGGAGTAAGTAGAGAATAATGACCTTTAAAGATGTGGGAGTTGTGCTCTACAGTATTGTTTCTACTACCACATCTTCTCTAGGTATTTTTTTTATTACACTAATGAATCCTGTGTGATTTTTCTTTGTGATCTGCTCATCATACCTTCTTGTATCTGCAACTGTTACACCATGAATATTGCCTTGTCCTTTCATTTTGCTGGTTTCAGACCTCTCTTAAAAACACCTCTCTCTCTACAGCCTGGAGCAGCAGTACAATGACTTTTGTTTCTCTGGGGTATTTTTAAGTCAAAAGATGGTCTAGGGAGATGGCCTACTCCTGGTATCTGAAGTACATCATTGTAACAGTCCTCCTTCTCATAGATTCCAAGAATACATTCTAAGAGTCTTCTGGAAACCACCCTGAGAGTGTCATGTTGGATATAATTAGGGGATGTGTTTAATAATGTTTTTAATAATTTCTTCTGTTACTTTTTCACCTATGTTTGAAATATCTTATGGCTTTAGCTCACAGTTTCTATTTGTGAGACTACAGATCTTCTCCTCCCTCCCGTTGCAGAAAGGATTCATGTACCCACTCCCAGGAGGGGATTAGGTTTGTTTAGGTTGATATTTGGTTTGTTTAATTATTTTACATTTCTTTATACTTAAGACCACTCAGCTAGATTAATTGCCTTATATCTGCATTTTTTTCTTCTGACTATTAGTGCTGTTTAGCTTTATTTTCTCCTAATCTTTCATCTAACCTCCTCTCTGTTGGGTTGTGAGGCAGGGGCTCTCAACTGCCATAATGCTGTTAAGCACCAAGCCAACTATTTGGACTCCCACGACCTGGCAGGCTGCAAGATACACACATGGTTTGTTCTAGGATTAAATATTTGTTGTTGTGTTTATGCTTGACTTCTCTGCAGTTACCCACGTTGTTTAACTTAGACAGCTGGAATGCAGACCACGCTCTATTACATGGAATTGTCAACTGAAGGATTAAGGCCTATTTGAGTTGATACTTTGATGTGGTCAGCTTTTGGTCAGCTGCTGCAGTTTAAAATCAGACGGAAACTTGGATAGCATTTTGCTACAGTTGTCAGCACTTACCCTGCTAACCCATAATAGAAGGGAGGGGTTTTTCTTCTTTTACCTTTCCCGCCCCCGAAGTCAGTATTTTATCAATTCTTTCACTTCTGTAACTGCTCGGCTTAAGGTGCAGAACTGTAACCCGTATTGCAAGAAGGTAACTCCCTCTCCAAGCTTTTCTATGATCAGTCTGAACACAGTCACCCAAGGGGTCCTGTTACAGTTGCTAGGGATACACTATACATTGCTGCCACAGTAAATACAGTGCTTGGGACTGCACATGAGAAGGGAGAAATAAATTATTACATTTTCTATTTCTTGCTGGAATCTGACTTTTAAGACTTGTATTTTGGGGAAAAAGGAGCAAAAGCTTACTACATGAAATTTTTTTTTGACAAAAGTTGGTGCTTGGAAAGAATAATATACACTGGACCTGTTAGTGTAAATGAAATCAGTTGCTTCTTTTTCCAAACAGACATTTTAAAACTGTGCCAATATAATTTTGTGAGTTTTGTGCAGCAGAGAACATATGCCATTCTGCTGGCTTACTGGCTTTGGAAAACAGTTTAAGAATTCATAAGAAACATTTTAGTTGATATTATAGTTTGGAGACTTCTAAAGGAGGTATTTTCTAATTGTGAATTGTCAAAGAGAGCTTTACTCGAGGATAACATCCTTTGAGAAGGTTTTAAAGAAAATTGATATAAAAAAATGACTGATCCATAGAATATACATTTGGATCTTTTGCTGTTAGACATTCAGATTCACCAATCTGGCATTAAGATTTCTTTCTGTCACATATTCAATTATTTTAAGTCTTTAAAGACTGTATATCCTCAGGGACTTCAGAAGATTAATGTTCAAAACATGCTGGTGTTTCTGGTATGAACTTATTTTTCTCATTTGCACAAAAGTTGTTTACCTTGCATCAAAGAAGGAAAATAAAACTCACCTGCCAGAAAGAAAAGGAGATAAAGGTGTTGCTTGCTGCTGGAAGTCCAACTAAACACAACTGCCATTCTTACCCCGTTAGAGCACAGTGGTTTGTTGCTTGCTTTTTGAACCACTACTGTCATTTCAGGACAGATAAAGCATCAGTGCCTGAGAGATGAAGTGCCAAATATACTCTGACCTCTCTGCTGCAAGGGCTGACAATTAGCAGAACTTCAGCCCTGACACTCATCTGGAGTTAAGGTAAAATCACAGCTTTAAATGAGAAAAGTTGGATACAATTCATGACCCTTTTTCCTGTACTGGCTTGGTGTTAGTAGTCCTATGAGATAAAATTTAACTTTACTTCATTTGGTCTTGCCAGGAGCTGAATTTCTATAACAGGAATTCATGTAACAGTTAATTTACATAACGTTATTTCATACTGAATGCAAATCTTATCAATTTCTAATCATGCTTTAATTTTTAAGCATTAATTTTAGCCACTCTTTATGTATTCAACAGATACATACGTATAACACATGATACAACAACACATACATATACATGTTATGTGTAACAACCAGGTGCCCTGAATGTCTATAACCTTTCTGCATTACCCAGAGAGGGACAAAATGGCAAACTACTAATACAATGGAGGTCAATGGCACAACCTACCCTTTACAAGGAAGGTCTGCAACGCTGCCTTCATTTTCATCAGCTCAGTTAAAATTTTCTCCTTATCTCCTCACACTCTTACCCACTATCCCCCACCGTAAGAAGACGGTGTTACAGGGGCTACAGGAAGTGTGCAAGGGAGATTTCACTCCTGTAACACTTACTGAGGTTTTGTTTTTAATCTCCCTTCTCTACGGCAGCTATTTTCCCCACCACAATGTATTTTTAAATCCAAGTTGCTACAAGTTACTTCCTGTTGCAGTTGTGAGGTTAGTAAAACAAGAACAGCAATGCAACGTTTAATTGTAATTGCAAGTTTTCTTTGTAAAAGCCAGATCACCTCTTATTATATAATATCATCCATTCTCCATTATAAAAATACAGAAAAGAAAGGCAGACCAAATCGTTGTGAAGATACTCTCTTCTTGCTTCACAGAGATGTAAGGATAACAATGAAAAGTTGTGTGTGGCCAAGACAGCAGAGATGAAAAGTCATGTTTTTTTAATCTTATACAACTCGTGAGAGCCTCAGGAACACAGAAATGAGACGGGGGCAACTCTTGATGCAGAAATCCTTAGGGGCAGTCACTGCTGCACTTCTTGCAGCAGCTTCTCAATCATAAGTGAATGGGTGTTGTAGAAGGGCAGCCCATCCACTTCCATTTCTAGGCTGGCAGTTTTTCCACTGCGGACCCCATGCTTCACAAGTGTTTTCAGAAGCTTCTCTTCCTTAAAAACAAAAGAAATAGAGCATAATTAAAATTCCGAATCAGACAAGAATATTCAAGATAGACCTTTATTTTAATCCTAGGAGAGACTAACCATGTCCTCTGTATTTATTTTGCCATCAATTTGCTAACACTTTCTTTATCTTGTCCCAAAGAATATGTTTAACAACTGGAACATGGGCAGTGTCAGAAGGCTTATATTCTTTACTGCAATATAATTACTGAATGATATTACTGCTCTCCACAGTCTCTCAAACAGAACATTAGTGCCAATTCAGAAACACAAATAATTTTTTGCTTTGTTTCAAGTTCCTATATTGCACAAATCAGAATCAGAGGAACCTCCACCCAAAGTATCTCAAAAATCCAACTGTGGTTTCCCCAGAAAGGCAGATGGCTGCAGCTGCATTTTTAAAGAAAAAGAACAGAAGGGAAAAAGGATGCACCGGGATAAAAGGTTGCAGAGGGCATCTGGATGGGCTGCACACTCACTTTCCTTCCCTGCAGCTTCTGTGATCTCTGCATGCCTTTTGCTCCCTCTCACCTTTTTACTATTGATTTTATGAGAATTCTGGTTGCTTAGGGAAGGGGTGGGGAGAAAAAAAACTCTGAAATTGCGCTTCTTTGGCATCCTCTGAAATAGTGTATATTTTGTTTAGAACTACAGTTATTTTCCTGCCTAACAGTAATATAAGCAGACAACAAAGCATGTTCCAAGCTGAGCTGTTAAAGTACACAGAAGGAACAAAATCCTTTTTTGTGAGCTATGGGCCAGTTAGCATTGTGGGATGAAAAGATGGGATAAAATGAGCTCTGAAAAAAACACTAGTTCTAGGATCAGTGAAATTAGAAGATCTGGTTTCAAATGGATGTATGTCAAACATAAACTGCTTTGCTTTTCATTTTTCATGAAATGTACACAGTAAAACTCTTTCTACTCTCTTAGCATTTACTGCAGTGAGAATCTATTTCTCTAATTCTGTTAATAAAAATCTAAGAAAACTAAAAGCTAGTTACTTCTTAGATTCCCCTACATCAACCCTGTGGTAAGATATATAAGACCTTGAAACACTCACATACCTATCTTTTCTTCCCTTTCTTTGCTAGGAAGGTCCTTTCTGGTCTTTGTCTACTGTTCCACTTCTATTAGGATGGAAATTGCAACTGAAACAGCCCTACCAGTGTCCTTGACAAAGAATTTTCTTGGTTTTAGCACTTCTTCTTTGACATTCCCACACAAAAACCTCACGCAAAGTTCTTTATCCCCTGGATACAAATGAAGGATGAAAAAATCATACAGTTAAAATGTCTAATATTCTCTTATCAAATGTTACGTTTTTTTTTTCTAGGAAGAGTCCTAAGCCACAAAGAATATAATAGGTATAGATCTGAATTTAGACACAATATGGTTATACTTTACATAATACACTGCATGGCCAAAATACAAACATTTCTGAAAGAAGTAAAGCATGCCTTTCATGGCCAATTCACAGAGAATTTAGTATAATATTGTAACCTGCTTTGCGAATATGCTTTCAAAAGATTTGTCTGATATTTCCTGGTAAGGCATCCCAGTTCTCAGCTGCAAAAAAACTAAATGAGGCAATGGTTTTCTATTAAAGGAAAAATATGCATAGTTACATGGTGCCAGTCTTGACATCATGTAACAAGACAGCAACAACACAGCTATTTAAGGAAATTATATGGATATACTGGTAGCATAAAAATTGCTACTCTGTAAAATTATAAATATACACCAAAATGATCATATATGTGAATGCAAATATATCCACCTGATCTTTCTGCATGAGAGGTTTTATTTAGCACTGAGTGTATCCATAGGCAAAAGGACAAAGCACATCTCTGTGTCACAAATGAGACACCTGAATTGGATACACAGAATATAATTTCTAATATGAATTGTTTCTGCTACTTTTTTACGTTACAGCTCTCTGATCTGCTTATATGAGGAAAAAAAGGCTTTCTTGCTTAATACTACATAACTATGCCTGACAAACCATATTCTGTCATCAAATGCTATTGTTTCCATTTGTAATGTGCAAAGACAATGTACAGTATGCTTCTCTAGCTGTACAGTGCTGCAATTTTCTCAATTTTTCTCTTCAGTGAATTATTATTCTGCAAGTGAGGTAACCAGAAAACTACTCGAAATAACTTCTAATTTGTGCTTCATTCAAGGAAAAACTCATTGAATAAATGAATGACAAAGCTAGTAAAGCATACTAAAAAAAGTTACATCCTTATATATTACAGTGTAATTCATGTTCATATAGGTCATAATTTCAAAATAAATACTATACAGTTAATTTGTTACCATTAATAAAGAGTTCAGTAAAAGAACAACTGCTTGATATGTTAACCTGTTTGCGAGATGCAATGAAATGAAGAGTTGACTGTAAGATGTTTAGCATTAGCTGCATTTGAATATGTGTGAATTAATTAATTTTACTACAGTCACTTTCATATAAAAGCACTACAAACGTCTGAAAAATCAAGCCGGTAATAAAACATAATTATGATTCAACTCCATAGCTGAAAGGTAGGCAAAGATTGTTTAGACTAAATTGTTTCTTGCCCTTCAGTTCTCAACAAGGAACAAATGCTTTGCAATATCTCTCACTAAAATGTATGTAAAGGCTGATCCACTCACTTAGAAGACTGTTAGCTTTCTCTCTGAGAAGAGAGAGCTCCACAGGTCTGGGGTTTGTGGCAATGCAATCCTGACTGCTTGAACACGAGACTGCAGAGAAATAATGTGTGTTTAAAAAGTCTCCACTTAGTAATTATGATTTATAGCATGGGAAGAATGACATTATTTGAAGAAAAATAAAGCACTTTATAAGAAAGCTGTCTGGTGCTTAGGCACACCTTCAAATGTCCTCTTTCCAATTACAAACACAAATATAAGCACCAAGGTGGATGGATATGTGCTATGCTGCTCTTTATCTTACTTGGGTAATTACTATAGCATTAAATGAAGCTGAATTTTGCAGAAAGCAGCCATACAGACATAAATGGTCTGATTTTTCATAATAATGGAGTATGTGAATAATAACTTGTTCAATCTTCTGCACTGTTTACTCTTGTGTGATTTATAATTAAAGATATCATATTTTCTTCTCAGACATTTTGTCATTTTCTCTCCTCCACAAAACTGTTTCCATTAATTTTATATCAATAGATTTTAGTATTGCACTTGAAATAGCCCATTATTGGATCATTAGTATTTCCAGCTATACAGCTTAGTAAAACAAAAACAAGAAGAATTTCCTGTACACAATATCACATTTAATTACAGTATCTCATTACCAGGAATTTTGATCATTGTAGTTTTTAGGATGCATTTAGGTCAAAAACCATTGACCATTAACTGTATATATATATGTATGTATGCATGTATATACACATATAAAACACTGCCAAGTTAAAAATAGAGCCCTGTGCTTAGCAGGATGAGCACAGATCACAGTCATTTCTCACCCCTCTTATTTTACTTTTTCTCAGCCTGAAACCTTTGCATTCCCAGAATATCACACTGTTCAGAGCTGCATTAGTCAAAACACATTTAAAAATATTCATGTGCACATCTTCTTCCAATTTTAACTTAGAAACATTCAAAACTACTTATAGAATAGTTCCAACATATCTAGAAAAGATGTAAAGATCAGAAATAAGGTGCAAAGATCAGAAGTATGGAGTGGCTTCAGCATTAGAACTGTGACTTTTGGTTTTGGAAGCAGATATCTGAAGGATGAAAAGATTTATAAAATCATGAACAACGCTAAGGAAGTGAGCAGGAAATTTTAATCACTGTATCTCAATACAAGGATTTCTTGCATTGCCCATAAAATTGTAGCACTGCCTCGTGCTTGAAGTCACAAGACATGAATATATTCATATTGGAGGATTTTTCTTTACAATCGGTCTTGAACCCTTTGTGGAACAGCCTAAGCACGCTGCTTGCTCGTCAGGGATTCCCAAAAGTTACCAAAAGACCTTGTGACAGTAAGCTTTTGAACTGGACTAGGAAGGATGTAACACTAGTAGTCATTTCCATCTACGTGTCATAAGCAAGTCACAGGTCCTTGGCCTCACAGAAATTACCTTGGAAACAGATGGAAGTGCTGATAGCCAGACCATCTTCTTTGACAACTGTGGAAACCCGACAGCTCTCCTCAGGTAGCGATCATGTACTTGGCAAGTGCGGAGGATGTACAGAGCACAAGCAATGGCATAGCCACCCCAGTTAGAGACCCCTGCAAGGAATGCCACATGAAACCAACTGTGAAAAAATGGCTGGGTTAGTATCAAGAGTGTTAGGTACCTGGGTTAGGAACCTAGAAACCTGAGCCTGGGAATGATCTACTTCATGAGTTGGTCCTTGCTGAATGAATCTCTCTTGCTATGAATTTCATTTCATCCTTGTTTAGAAGGAATTTTAACTATAACATCCAACTTTTGTTGCACATTAAGACTGTACCTTTTTCCTTGAGTGGCTGTTGAAAGAAACTATGTCTCCATATAGGAGCAACATGATTAGATTAGGTCTGGTAGGTGAACACTCATAGAGGTTAATCAATGATACTGAAAATTCATATGTGCACAGACATTTTAATCCTGACACAGATCACTTCTGCAGTCTCCTTTGTTACTGAGCAACCTGGTCTAGTGAAAGGTCCTTTGACGTGCTGGGGTGCTTGGAACTAGATGATATTAAAGCTCCTTCAAATCCAAGCCATTCTAGGATTCTGTGATTCTACTGAATGTGTGATTTTCCAAGAATACTCAGGATTTGCCCAATTATTTCCAATTACATGCACTTTCTACATGGAACATCCTCAGTTTTGATTGAGTCCTTCTGGAGCCACAGGTGCTTAATTCTTCAGAAAATGACATAACAAAGAGATAGATTCATCTGCCATGGATGACTTGGTCATACACAGAAAGGGCCAATACAAATTATTTGGAAAGACAAATGGTTTCTCGTCAGTTCTATTCTCAAACATCAGCTGCTCTCCCATCCCACCAAAAATCCCTTACCAGCTATGATAGTAAAATCAGCTTCAACATCACAAGCAATAACATCTCCATTTTTTATGTGCTTCTTTACAGCTTCTTTTACTTTGCCCATTCCTAATTCATTTCCTCCATCTCCAACACCTTTATAAAAGACAAAAAGACAAAATAAGTATGAACCCAACATATAACTAACAACCAATTTAGAAAGCATCCACTCACTGTGACAGTTTATAGCTCCATATGAGATGGTTTACGCTTTTTGAACCACAGTGCTAAAAACAGAATACTGTGAATGAAATAGCTGAAAGCATCACCTATCACATGCCAACCTGTAAGTGTATATATGCAATGTACACCGTACACTGCATGGACGCAAAGAAATCAAAACTATCAAGTGCTCGTGAACTACAGACAGAATCAAGACAGTAAATATTGCTTACAGAAGGCCTCAAATGGACATTCCGTATAATGTTTCATCATTAGTACACTAGCACAAAAGAGAAAGAAGATGATAGAAAATGAATCCAAAATAAACCAGAGAAATTACACAATGATTCTATAATAAAGCAAGCACAGAAAACTTTGTCTTGTTACATTTTAGTCTGATTGGCATCTTCTTAAGTTGAAGATTTTACAGAATAATCCTAGTCAGTGTGTGTGAAATAGAGAAGAGCTCAAAGTCCTCACTGCAATGTATCAGATTTGAATTTGAAATGTGACTGCTCTAATGCATAGCATGTGTTACAGGAGAGAAATTACAATATTTAATTTATACTTCAAGCCCTGAAAATTGGTAAATTTAAAACTCTTAGTAACTGCATAAATACCTCACATGTCCGTAACAAATTTCTTCTCTAAGTGAAATGGGAAGATATTGCTCAGCAGCAAGTTTTTATTTAACTCATTAAGACTATACAGTCAAGTGGAGCATAACTGAGTGACACATATCTTACATAAAAGGATTTGCATGGAACAGCTAATCTTCTTTCTTATCTGCTTTAATAATCAGTTCACATTTATTTAATTGTTGGGATTTAATGGTGCTTTCCAAAATCTGTTTATTGGTAGTACTTTTCAAATAGGTAACGATATAATCCTGGTGCCTCTATCCTCACATATAAATGTGGAAGTTCTACTGTTTTGTAAGAATCCCATGCCATTTTTTGATTTTTCTTATATTTCAAATTCAAATTTTTGCTCTTAATATTCTTTTAAAAGGCTAAGATGAATTCTTATCCTTTTTAAGATCATCAACAGTTTCTTTCACTGAAAAATATCCATTGTTCAGGACTTTTTGTATCAGTCCTGCTTTGCTTTTCTCGCCTTTGTTATGGAAGTCCTGTCACCAGGATGGCTCCACAACTAGTAGATGTACTGCTGTGCATGGATCCCATTAGTGTGACATTGGGAGGAAAAGTATACCACACTGAAAAGCTTCCTGTACCATCTGTTTTCTTCTTCCTCCACACACGGGCAGAGGACTGCATTTTAGTGTAGATCTCCAGAGTGAAATTCACCTGACACAACACAGTCATCTACACATGTGCCATCAGCTCGACTTCTTTTAAAGTCAGCAGAGACATACAGACTCTTCACACATTCAGTTCATCTCATCCCAAGGCAGACATCTCAAACATAGATATTTGAAAATAGGCAAGATGAATCCTCTTCTAAAGACCCGGATGCTTTCCAGGCAAAGGAAAAATAATTCCTCTGGATCTTCTAAGCAAGTTTTCACTGACTATGTTGTTTCTGAATCTATATTCATGAAATATGCAGGAAATGTCAGTTTTCTGTGCTAAAATTGTTTGTATGGAAGGGAAACGTGACCCCATTTTCTTCACGCAGTACTTTGGAAAGCTTTTAATTAGCTCCTATATAAATAGCATATAGCTATGTCAATTGTAAGCCGAAAAAATAATACGTAGTTCCAGTAACGTCTCTTAATCTTTTATTTCAGTTTTATGTGAAAAACGAGTCCTTCCAACATCAGCCTTTCATGTCTTCTTATTTTGTATATTTATGAAGGTTGCTGCTTACTCCACGAAAGTTTATGGTACCAGTACCCATACAATTGTAGGCATAACTCATGCTTTGTCTGTGGTCAGACTACCAGATTAGATTTTTTTAATCACAGATCTTGTTTTAAATGCACAACTTGACAGCAATTAATCAGCATGCAATAAATATTAGAACATTTCCCCTCTCCACCTATTGACGTAGTACTTCTTGGCACTGAGCATGCTATACAAAGACTTCTGTAGGCTGTAAACTTGACCTTCCTAGTGTTCTAGTCTATAAGGTTATCCAGGTACTCTGCCCTAGTTCAGTCCAATATTTGCATTTTTTTGGGAACTAGACATATGCCTTCAAATTCCTACTGACCATGAAGAAAGTCAAAGATAGCCTGACTAGAAAAAAAATTTATCCTAATCGGTAGCAATACATTGCCATCAGTGGCCTCATCAGGAGTAGGTTTGAAGGCATACATTGAAAAGCCCAACAGCCAACCCAGGAAATCGTAACCCAACTACAAAACAGCCACAAAAAGTTAGTGTGATAAGCAAAACAAGAAATGCTACCTAAGCAACAGATAATGTATGAAACAATTACACTGTTGTTCTATAGAGACTCAGTTAGTTCTCCAGCACAGAATATCCATGCACACAAATTCCATGGGAGATCAGAGCAGATCCCTTCATTATCTTTTGTAGCCTCTGACTTGTTAAACCATTTTCTATGAAGATCTCTTTAGAAGAAGTTCATAGCACTGAGACATAGTGAATCTGGGTAACTGCTTCTTATTCACAAGCCTACAGTACTTTTAAATAATGACATTTCATAGTATATTTGAATATTCAGAGAATGTCTGAAACAAACTATACTCCACAATAGATTGAAATTCTCACCTGGTAGAATACTCCAAACTTTGCCAAATCAATAATACATTTTGAGCTGCCGTGGGAGATATTTGAAGAGATTAGGGTATTTTTATAAAAGGAAGCAGGTTGTGATGTTACATAAGTTGCTAGAGAGAACAAGTATCAACAGCCTAAAATCAGGGACAGGAGTTGAAATTAACTGCATCAGATAAAGCTCCAGGGCATTTTGCTAGACGTTTTTATGAAAAAGAGCTTTCTCTTTACTTATTCAGTCAATCTTTGGCTTCTCTGCTGAGATTGCCAAGAGAGTGCCATCTAGAGTGCTTCTTTTTGAGTGTTGGAAGCTACTCCTTATGAATAGGAAAAAATGGAATTAAATCTAAATAAAATGCATTGTAAAATTTCAGATGATAAAAAAATTACTAGTGAATTCTTCTGCTACACAGCTTTTAAATGATACCAGCACAGTGAAATCAGATTATGCATTATCTCTTCAGGAGCTCTCTAAATTCTGTGGAAACACTTGAAAAACAACAACATTGAGAAGCCAAAATTTCTATGTTTTTGGTAATACTTAGGAGAGAGTCCATAGCACTACAAAAAAGAAAAAAGCCAGATCAGCTGACATGTTCTGATGAGACTGAATTCAGCCTGGCGTATTTCCAATTTTGGGACACTTACTTCTGATTTCATTCCTAATATTTAAATAGATTTATATAAATTATATCTTTCCAAAATTTCCTGGTTTGGGCCACACAGGGTAGCAGGAAGCATTTGATTGTACAAGGACATTGTACAACATTGTATATATAGACCTTGGTCCATGGCGTATTTTTTCAAAAACATACAAGTAAGTTTTCAGGAAAAAAAGGACTATTGACAAAAGCATTCTTATTAGATGCATTAGCCAAGAAAAATGTAGTTTTGGTGGGAAGGACAAAGCATTCCTTTAAAGATTCTTACTGTATACATATATTTTGTTTGAGAAAGCACTATTATAATAGATGTAAATAGGCAATCCCTGTTTAAAATAATGTACTGCTAACAACAATATAAACTAAGATTCCACCAAGACCCCTGTTTTAACTCAGGTGTATTTACCATAAAATGATACTTTAATAAGTAACATTTCCGTTCAACAATCATTTGCTTTCTATGCTGCCTTTGACACATACAATACAGAACAGAGTCACTGTCAGAAACTGCACTTAGAAAAGTATGTACATACACTGATATATAGGTAATATGTCTGGGCTTGCTTGTTTTATTCTTAAATTTGAAATCAACTTCATTTTTTTTTTTGCTGTGAGAATCTTTCAATGGAAACTTGTAATCTTTCTCCAGCAATGGTCTCTTCACATTCAACCACAACAAACAGCTGTAGCCTGTAAGGAGCTATTCAGCACCTGCCTCCTGCTCTTCCAGTAAGAGTTCCTGTTTTGTGTTTCTCTTGCTTCTGAGAATATCACACAAACTCACACATACCTGTTGTTTTCACTCCTGGAATGGTTTGTGCAGCTAAAAATAGTTCATCTATGGGATCCACAAGATGTTTAATGTTAACTTTCCTGGCATTGTAATAATTGCCATCAGCAGCCATCCCAGCACGCTCTATTGCTATCAGGTGATCAAATCTGATTAGAGATGAGGGAAAAAACAGAGAAGTCAAAGCTGAGATTTTTACATGTGCTTGGTTCTACTTTTTTACCAGTTGGGATTCAAGGTAAAACCTGGACACTGTTTTGTTCTTTCTGAATGCAGTTCTTTATGCTTCATTTTCAAATATATCAAAGGTTCTTTTTTCAGGTTTTTAATAGCTTTAGTGCAGCTCCCCCAAACCACATTTGCTAACAAGAAATGGAGAAGTTGCTGCAATCTTCCTAGCCAGCAAACCTTGGGTCAGCCATCTGGCCTGGCTCTGCTTCACATTAAAACAGATGATAGTTTATAAAATACTAGTCTCCCTGAGCGTTTTTAAAGAAAGAGTTGCAAATTAATGATCATCTAAATCCTTGTTAGTGCAAATATAGTCTCTTCTTAAAGTACATTGCTTGGCAAATATTCATGTTTCTAGTTGGGGAATGTTTTGGTTTGAATCTTTAGATTTAGGGGATATTTCTTTAAGTCCATGGCTATTTTGCTAGTTATGAAAGTAGACAGAAGTATTGCAGATGTCCTACACTTTAAGGAGGATTTTAGTATTCAGTTCTGCCACTGTATGTTAGAATTAAGTTATTTTGCTTCTGTTTCTCCCATTTTACTGTCAAGATGTTATTAATTCTGCTGAATTACTTTATGTTCTTGTGGGTGGGTAGCCACAGTGATTCCAGAGACCTGAAGCAGGTTAGTTGCCTATTTTAAAAACACACTTACTTTAGTTTCTTGGGTGCAAGAGATCAATTTAAATAAAATCTGGCTGTACTTATATTAAACATAGCTATAAACCACAATTTTAAAACAATACATAAAAAACTAAGATGGTATCATGCATGTTATTACAGTATATGCTAACCTACGAAAATAAAAGGGAATTGAGTAAGTTGATGAAGCACACACCACAGTGAAAGATATTTTTATTAAAAAGAGCAAACTGAAGGCTTTACAAAGATCAAAAAAAACAAGCAATGTATGCCTTCTTCAAAGAAATGTCAGTTGCCTGCTAAGTAATGAAATGTGTGTACACCTACTTAGCAAATTCTCCAGTGCACTAACCCTAACCACACACTTTGTATAAATGTGAACTTTTGCTCAACATTATATACTCAACAATGCATATGCAAACAATTTGCATCAATATTGAGAGGTGCGTGCATGCATTGATAATTTTTGCTTTGGCTGCTAAAGACAATAGGATGGTAGTTTTCAAACCAGTACAAATAGATTATATTTTATTAAGTCAGATAACATCCCTCATTTTTCAGACTTGAAAGGTAGAGCCAAATATCTAGAAAATGAACACACTCCAAAACTCCTTTCCTATCTCTTTTACTGACTTTGACATAATACTTTCTGATTTTCTCACTGATTTAAAAATTGGTAAAATAATATATATTGGGTGTGTACATATATCTATGGAATAACAGCCAAAAAAATTCTAGAAATTTTTCAAAAGAACTATTGATATATGAAGAATCGTTGCTTTTTTTATAACCCAGAAATGCATAATTGCAGAATAATCTGGAATTTTGTATTCTGTGTGTGCTCCAATAACTATATTTGGCTTCAAAGCTTGTTCTATTGATTCCAAGTCTTAAGGATTTATTTGTAATCATTGCACCTTCTTAGATCATGGTCATTATTTTTATTATAACTTTACACAGTAGTGGTGTGAACCATTCTCAGAAACTGAATACACATACCTAGGTCTTCCAGGATTCCCATTCTCACACAAAAACATTAAAGCTGAATCAGCACTTTCCCTTTGATAACTCAATAGAGGGACAGGTTTCTTCAGGATTCCTACAGGAAAAACAAATGCAGTTCAGATACTATACACCTTTTATTTTGTTTGATATATATTTGAGTAACTACAAAATAAGAAAAAAGCAAAATTACTGGGATAGTAAGAACTCAATATCTTTACAGTGTTCTTGATAAATTCCCTGCATCCTTACATCTAAACAAGTTTAAATTAATGTTTGTAAGTGGGACTACAAGAAAAAGAACAGACATCCAGAATTTGTAACAAATAGCTAATTCAGAATCATTACCCAGATATGCACATGTTAACTTGATGCCAGCTAGGTTTAACAAGATGTCATTGTACCAATGCTGAGCAGAGCTTAGAGGATGAAGTCTGGTTCATTCTTTGTGGGGGAAAAAAAAGTCCTCTACTAAGTGACAGTGAGATTAAAACTGAAGCAAACCTCACCTTAAATTAGCACGATAAAAACCAAAAAAACCCATGTTTCTTACCTAGTTGAACAGCTTCTTCAATAATCTTTTTATTCAGATCCATGGCTCTCTGATCTGTAACTATGGCAACCTCTTTTTCCAAGGCCTGCAGTATAGCTGCAATAGCGAGGGCTCCCGGGGGCCCGTCGTTCTCTTCTGGTGGCTCGTAAGTGAAGTGGGTAGGAAATCCAGTTGTTACCAGCACAGACTGAGCATGGGAGATGGCCAGGCAGGCCTTCAGCAGCTCATCCTGGCGCTGCAGGTGAATTATACCCCGGGCTCCTGTAAAAGCGTTTTTAAAGACAGCAGTACACTTCAATGTATCATTATGCTTTTGGAGCTTCCCTATGGGTGAACCTGTACATTTTAGTGACAAAAAATGGGTTAAAAAAAAAAAAAAAAAAGGAAGAAAAACCTTTGGTCAAGGCAGGAATTGGGGCAATTTCCTCAGGAAACCCAAGAAGGTGTAGGATATGAGTAATGAAGATAATGGGCTGTGCTTCCAGGTTAAGAATGTCAGCTGGATTTTGAAAATTACTATACCTAGCATTTCTAGGTATTAGTGCAAATAGCTTTTTTCTGAGGGTAATGGCATGTTGTTTCCTTTCCTTTGACCCTCTACTTTCCTCTGATCTGCGGTGACAATCCTGCTAGACCATTTTTAGCTACTGAACCTAGATTGCAACCCAGTCATCCTAGACTTTACAGAAGTTCTGATGCAAACTTCAGATGTGTAAGCTGGTCATTTGCTTCTATTTAGCTTATCTAACTTAGGGAAGAGCTAATTCCCCAAAAAATTTCACTTAATGAAATTATTAACCAAAGAAGTGAGGTTTCAGAGACATTGTGAGTTACCAGGAGACTTTATAAATTCAATTAATACAGTGGTATCCAGCTGACTGCTATAAGTTCTTGTAACACTTCATGTAGTAGAGAACCATGTTACCAGACCTTGAGAAATAGGTGAACATTTACAGAAGTCTCTTCTTATGGGTCAATCCCTAAAGAGGTGATGCTGTGTTATCTGCACATGGCTTTGATTGTGCACACTTCCTATTCCCTCTCCTTTCCCTGCTACTACTAACAGAAGCTCATAGCTCAGTCCTTTTGATTTGCTAGCACTCCTGAGAACCACTAACACCAGTATGATGTGCCAATATTCATGGGCTGGTAGAGGTAAGTGTTTACTATTGTTTCCCATCCTCCTCACATCTTCATCTTTCTCAGTCCCTCCATCCCCGCACTGTCCTCTTCTGGTTCTCAATTTCCCTTTTGCCATTTCTCCCTTTTCTTCCTAACCAACATACTAGCAATACATAGATAATGAACAGAGAAAAGTTTCTGATCAGATCTTAACAGAAGCAGGGAATATAAGTCTCTGAGAAATGGTTATATTAAGACAAAATATTGTACTCTCCTTCAGCAATAAAATGAGTTAACTCTTAAGTTAGGTCCTGTATTTCTGGAGAGGATGGCATTGTGCCAAGCTGAACTCCAGAGAGTGGGAAAAAGAGAGGCCTTATGAGTAAAAATAAACAGATTCAAATGTACGCGCACGGCCCAAGCCCAGAGCTCGGGAGTGCTGGGTGTAAGCTGTTTTCCACAACTGCCTACAGAGGATTTCAGAAAATGTATGAGACACTGAGATCAGGATTTGCAGCAGCCAGAGGGGACTAACTCAGCGTATGTTTTAGGAATGGTTGCACTATTCAGTTTGCCTTTACTTCTCTCTTGTCTTCCTTGTACACAGGCACAGCCCTACTCCTCAACCTTCTGTGTGACCTGGTCACTTCGGTGCACCACACAACACCTCGGTGATGAATATACCAGCAAACCTTAATGTAATTCTACCCATCAGAGACAGGTTTGAAAAATATGTGCAACTACTAGAATTTCCTGGTAGAAACACAGCAGTCATAAATGCATGCAAAGAACTGTGCTATTTACTCAACAGTGAATACCCATGTAGACTCTTTGCAGCATGCTGAGGTGCCCTGTACTTTATATACAAATTTCATTTTTATTCAGTAACAGTTCTTATTCTCTGTGGACTCTCCAGTCTGCTGTAAACATCAATGTTTCTGTGTGCTTTAAGAGTACATAGTCCTCAAGATCAGATATTCTATTACCTGTAAGGTTGAATGGCTTTGGCCAGATTCTAATATTAACTACAGTAACAGAAAATATAAGACCTAGTAATATAAACTCACTGTATTCACAAAGAATTCTTAAAATTGCCTTCATATTCTTACTCTGTTCTTGAATGTTATGAATGTCTAAAAAAATTAGGACAGGTCATATCTATCTCTTAACAAGCCCACTAAAGGCAGAGAATTTTGTTGATACCTGGATCTATTCCAATGAGGGTCTCTAGAGTCTTTATCTTTTGGGCTGCTTCCGCTGACAGAATACTGAAATGCAGGGGATCTTGAGAAATGCAGTGGACTTGTGGGACTCCTCTTAGGGATCTGACATTGTCATTCTTTAGGTCAGTAATGAACATGCAGCCAGGAGAATGAGTAAAAGCTAATGGAGCTCCTAAAATGGATGAAAAAACTTCAGTTAAATATTATTATTGTAATATATTGAATTATCAGAATGACAAAATTGCAAATAGCTACTTAATCTAACAATACAGAACCTCTGCCTGATGACACTTATAAAAACAGGTGATATTTTAAATTATACTACAGCAAACAATACACTTTGAGAAAGAAATGTATGAACATACATCTGAAATTGTTTTCACTTGAAAAAGCTCATGTGGGTACTTGAGATCAGTTTTTTCCACAATGCTATCTTTGATCTAAACTTGAGGCAACTTAGGAACGGAACTCTGATACCCTCCCAGGATGTTTGTCGGGAATAGAATCCGAAAATTTGGTTTAACATGCATGAAGAAACTAATGCATTACCATAATGACAGAATAATGCTTAAGTTTGCTCAGTGTATGGTGAAATTATTTCTGTAAAAAAAGTTTTTGGGTTTTTTTTTAGGTTCTAGAGTGCTGCTGGAAGCTATAATGTCTCTCTTGTATCTTTGAATATCCTCATAATAGTGATACAAAAAACCTGTCAACTACTGCCTGCTGGCTTGGAATAGTCCACTATTAGATTAAGAAAATGGGGACTGGCAACTCTGTGCAGTGTCCTGCCAACCTATCTAGAAGAGCTATAAACTGGCAAGGAATAATGACAAAAGGTGATCAGTAAGACTTAGCAAAGGGAATCTAAGTAGCCTCAAAACACTGGACAAAACCAAGCTTGTTTAGACCTGACAGTACAGTAGTTCTCCGAGCTGAAAATATTTCCTGTCTTTCTATTAATTTTAGAAGTTTGGATCTAGGTGATGCTGGATTTGGCAAAATTGGTACATTATTAGATAAATCACAACTGCTATACTTAAGAGAAAATTTACGTTGTTAGGAGAGGGAAAAGAGGGCAGATATTTCTTTAATAAGTCATATGTGCTTGGTTTTTTTTAGATCTGATAGGAGTCTATGGCTAGTAATTTAAAAGCATCTAGGGAACATGGTTGTTCAGGTTCAATTTACATCACCAAACCCTGTGAGCAGAAAATAATTTTTGTGACAAGGCAGCAGATTTGTGTAAATATGGGTACTGGTGGTATGGCACAATTTTAACTACCTAGCTCAGAAAGTAGCACAGTAAGATAAGAATTGGCTAAGAAGTTTCTGGAATGTACTAATGACAACTGGTTTTAATAAAGAAAATGGAGAAATAAACAAAAGTAGAAGTTCCAGGTAAAGGCAGCATAGACAGCTGCTTTGGGCAACAGATTGTAGAGATGTTGGCAAATTTTTTCCCTCTTTTCCCTGCACCAAGGATGCACGAGGAAGACGAATAGAGCTGCCAAAGAACACAAGAGAGAGCAGGATTTCAGCTTGGATTTGGGATTGGAGAAAAGAGACTGTACGTAACAAAGGAAAATGAGTTCTCTTCTACAGTTTAACATATTTAGAGCAGGTGTTGACAGAAGTTCAGATAAACATCTGTAAGGAACCACAAGATATGGGAGATCATGCAAGGGGACAAGGACAAAGCAGATGACCTTCCAAGGTTGTTCCAGTTATACTGCCTATGATTATTAAGCTCTTTTTTCAGTAAGAATGAAAATACAGTATTTAATTCCACACTAGTGACTTGAGGAGTTTATAATACTGTCACCATGGCTTCGTTGCTTTTTCTAGCCCTTTGTGCTCACGCCTGTAAAAAATTACTGCATACAGTGCAGGACAGCTCTGTGCAGAGGACAAAGCTTCATTTATGTAAAGTGTGTCACATTTACTTAATTTTGGAACAAAACTTAAAAGCTCAACATGGGACAATTACAAACTCTTTTCCAGGTCAACCAATTTGCTGGCACCTGACATCATCTTGGAAGGATTTCTGGCTGCTCCCTTTTTTTTTTTCCTTCTATTTTTTCTTTTTCCTTGACTGTTTTACTGGAGTGTAATAAACCCAAAATATTTTAAAAGGAAGAAGCTTAAAAATGAATGCCTTCAAACTTCTAGATTTTTATAATGCTTTAAGAGATGTTTTGTGCTGCCAGAGCTTTAGATCTAAGCCTTTAAAATACTCACAGAAAAGTGGTGAAATTCAGTAAGCATTCCCATAAAAGTAGACCTGTATTTCACAATAGAAAACAGTCCTGCCAAGGGCCTTTTTGTTGTTTGGTTGGGAGGTTTATCTTACCCTAAATTCAAGCCTGCTAATCTGCCAACTCATTCAGTCTGAATAAAAAAAAGGCACACCAAAACAACAAAACAAATTAGAAAGGGAGAAAGAGAAAAAAAAGAGACTGAAGGATAATTTACAGAGTCTTCAAACAGCACGTACTGCAGTTAATAACTGCTTCTATTCCTGTTACTCCACAGGCCCAAAACACTGGAATATCACCAGGGTGAAGCTGAACTGGATCTCCATAGTCTGGTTTAGAAAGGTCTTGTATTCCCAGTAGACCTAGAATTGATAAAAAACGAAATCATGAGCAATTGTAATTAATCAGTAATACTGCAAATCTAGGGGAGTGGACACCAAATATAATTCAATGACACTGAGCTAGGAGTGCAAGAGTGTCAAGTGCCCCTGAAATGGCACATTTAGTTTGTCTTTGAGTGCATATCCCCAGAGCCTGAGCTGACTTGCTTTTCCTTTTTGATAACACCAGTAAAAATGTACTTACCTTATTTCTGTAACAAAATTCAAGCTAGACATATATACTGTTTCCAAGATAATATAAATCTTCTCTATTGACAAAAGAATTATATTCATAACACTGGCAAATAAAGAATAAAGGACTGCAATGCAAAATGAGTTCTTTCTAGAACACATATTCTACTGCTTTAACTTCCTACGTTTTTTAGCTAGAGAAATAATCAACCTCTGTTCTTCCTCTCTGGCTTAGATAACTACATCTCACTCTTAGCCAGCTTTCACTAAATTGTCTTTTGCTTTATTTTAACACCTACTTCTAACAATCTGGGTCATTCTAAGCATTTGCTATCTTCCCTTGGTTTTAAGTTTTTCAGATGCTTTAATACACCACTGCCTTTTCTGGAATTACTTTATATAATCTGTGTATTCAATTGCTTACTTTTTTCTGTTAAAAATAAACAACTAATGTAATCCCTCGCTTGCCCATTCCTCTTGTTCTTCTACTCATAGCAATGACTTACTACTATTTCCTCAGACTTAAGTACTCTGATATGTTACTCAAATAGGTTTCATGGAATGTCATATTATTCAATGACATCTCCTTCTATGGCCTGCACTGTGATCCTTCTGTGCATGCAGCCCATGATTACCAAATTTCTGACAGCAGAGGGAAGTTAGCAAATGTCTTCACATTACAGGTGTTGTTTTTGGTTGTGCTCTTTTTCAAACAGCCTCCTGTCTTACAGTTTCTTTTCTCAGTTTTCCCATGCAAAGAATAGGCTTATACTTGTCCAAACTAGGTTTTAAAAAAAAATTTGTCATATTTCTATTTATTCTGTCTTAAATGTTGTGCTCACTGTATGCTATTTTAGTATTTTTAAAAGTAATGCAGTATTAACTTTCACAGTCATCTACTAAGGCACAAAATGCACATATACTTCTCTCCATGCTGTCAATCATTGCTACCCTGTCCCTGGAATCTTTGACAGCAAGAAAGTATTCACATATAAATGAAACTGCATACATTTCAGAAAAACGTGATTACACTTTTTTTACCAAAACCACCCCTGCCATATAATTTATCTACATCAGACAGCTATCTTTTATATAAGAAATCTGTGTGTTTGGCTCATTCAAAACTTTTTTTTTTTTTTTAATTCAGGTTTGTGACCATTGGAAAGGATTAAAACATAATAAATTCAGTGATGCTGATATTTTAATCCTACTACCACCTGTGATTTTCCCCTGCACTTGTATACACAGTAAAGTGCATGCAGAGTGAAAAATGAAAAGCACTGACCAGGGTCACCCATGTGAATTGGTGCTCCGTGGGCTTCCTTTAATCCAGCCGTGGCTAACAGCGCTGCTTCCAGCTTGCTTTCAGGAATAGGTCTCATTGTGACTACTAAATTGCAGCGAAAGGCAGAAACACTGTAGCAAGGCACAGCCGTCTGGCAATTCAAAAGAATTCAAGGTATTAACAGGAATATTGAGTAATACTTCTAAAGTATTAGAATAAATAATCCTAAGACTTTGTGCTGTACTTGAGTTTAGAAAAGGTTCATTCTAACATATCCTTTTAAAAAAAATTCTTAGCACTCTACAATTTTTCCTGTAAGATTCCATCCTTGAGCTTCATCATATAGATCACTAAAGTCTTCAACATCGTGCATTTCTTGTTTTGGTGCATACAGCAAGGTGAGCTCTGGATATTTTGAATATCATTCAAAACTAATGGTATGTGCCCTATGCAGAAAGTGAAAAAGCTAATAATTTATTGCATGGCTACAAATCTGCTTGGTCTGAATCTACCCACTATATTTGAATATAGTGCTCTGTAACATGCCAGGGTCAGAAACCACTGCTGGCAGTACCCATTTCTACAGAAGCAGCATGCCAGTTCCACACATACAAAATCCTTCACGCCTCTACAAAGGTTCTATGGGATCCATAATCCTCACCGCCTGGAATGACGAAGGATCCTTTCTATTTAGAAATAAAGCAGGTTGGCTTTTTAGAACAGTTGCAGTTGAACATTAACAAGATATGCAGAGAGCTAGAACTGTCTAGAAAATGTTCATTTAAAGTCTTTATAATAATAATCACACCTGTCATTGAAGAAACACACTGTGCAGTTCTTCACAGCATTAATGTGCTATAAACTCTAAAATTTTCCTAATTCCTATTCTCAAAAGTTGTAAGCAGATATGTAGTTCTATTTTTTTTCTTTAAGCTTGGTAGAAGGATTTACATATGAGATACACTTGCACTTTCATTTTGACCAGGAGTATAGCAAAAAGACTGTGAAATGTTAACACTGAAAACAACAATAACCCTTGTCTAGAGAAATGCATCTGCACTAAATAAGGTACGCAGGTACGTAGTTGGGTGTTCTTGGTATTAAAGGGTCTATCTAGTGGAGCCAGAATTATTCTAATACTTCTGTTAACATTCAAATCTACATGACAAACTTTCTGATCAGAGTCATAATTTTCAGTCCTATGATAGACATCGCAAATCTTCAGGAACATTTTCTGTCCCGGAGGTCTGGGTTCATATGAAATGTGCTGTTTCAAGGTTCTACTCTCATAGGAAAAATCCAAACCACGGCTGTTGTGCAGAAGAAACTGCTACTATAACAGCTCATAAAAGGAATATTCCAACTGCAAGCTGGAGCTGGTATGGAGAGGAGAGCATGTGCAAAAGCATGGTCAGAACAGGGCACAGGCCGCCAGTTGGAACAGAGAGGGCAAACCAGAACAGAGTCCAAATGAAATGGCCACTACAAGACACAGGGGGAAAATGTCACCACAAAAAATGAATAAAAAAGCAGACTGGCCTTGCAGTGAACCGAGCCTGGGAATATTTCACTTTGGTTTTTTATGCACTCAGCACCAACACACGACTAAAGTTACTATGTAGGTAGGAAAAGGAAGTTCTAATTCTGAGCAGTTAGGTATTATGCACCTAACGTGAATATAGACAAAACTCAAAGGCAAAGTCAACAAAGACTACGTGTGTATGGATATACTCACTTTGTACATGCTGACATTACATTTTTGCTCAACATTTCTTATGGGAATACCAGCACTTTGGACTGCTTTTTCAAAAGAGAAGCTGCAGCCTAAATAAAAAGTCACCATGTCCTTAAGTTGTTCAGAATACTCCTTCAGACTTTTCAGTGATCCAGTACAAGTTCCATGCTCATACCTTCTGTACTGTAGGCAGTCCGTTCTAGTGAAATAAGAAGTTATCACAGTGTTATGGTATTTTTTGAAAACAAGGTGAATTTTTGAATTGACATTAACCCAAGAACAAAACACAGCCTACTTTATCCACTTTTTTCTGAGTAACAATGAAGCAAACATGCAAAAACCCCAGAACACCTTATTCTGCATGAAATCAAGCCAGTAAACACATTTGAGTTTCAGAGTTTTTAGGTTATGTAGGCTAAGGTCCCTTATATGCTTCTTGTCTCAGGCCTTCAAAAGTTAGGAAGTTGTGTTAAGTCTTGTTTATAGTGTATATCACAAGAATAGATCTTTCAAATT
Organism: Serilophus lunatus; assembly: GCA_013399895.1. NCBI lineage: Eukaryota > Metazoa > Chordata > Aves > Passeriformes > Eurylaimidae > Serilophus > Serilophus lunatus. The sequence continues at coordinate 994,701 of VXBA01002396.1, read as the reverse complement.
TCAGAGACTCTACAAGTATCATGCTGTCATCATAGCCATTTTTCTACTGAATAAAACAAATGTAAAACCCTGTTCTTTAATTCTGCTGTCTCAGACTGCAAAACATTTAGAAATGACACAAAATTTCACCTTTGGATTAAAGAAATACTTATAATACTGTCAATTATCATAACATGTTTCTCAAGAACAAGATCATCATAGTTTTTACTCAAAGGTATAACTCCAAGAAAAGAAACTTGTTCAAAGTGTACAACAGTGTAAGCAGGCTGTTCCTTGAAGCCCTTCTAATCACCACTAGCATTCACTGCAGAATTTTGACGTGCAGAGCTGGTCTGTAGTTACCTGATATCAGAATCATCACTCAGGGAAGGGCATTTCCAATCACCTGGTTGACTTCTGTACAGCAGTGGCAGAGGTCCATCGTTTGCGTGGCAGAACTTCTCAAAATCATCAGCCAGGGACTTGTGCAAAATCACAACATTGGCCTGTTTGTAGCCTGAAATTGTGGAAGGTAGTAATGACTGGTTATTAATTCAGCTTTTTTCCTTGTGAAACAATAACATTTCTCTATAGATTTCTTTAGATGGTTTGTAAAAAAATTACATTAAATAAATTTTTGATTCAGAACTCTCTGATTAAATTAAAAAACTTTTTGAAATGTTTTAAAAATCATAGCTAGATGTACGCTGTACGTGAAGTCAATCACAGCTAAAACAGTTGGCAGACATGGGTATTAGTAGAATATGAAGACAGCAAAATTAATAAACATTTCTATGAATTTATATATAAATATAATTTATTACCCAACCTAGGAAAGTAGTGTTCTGTAGGAAAATGCTTTACTTTGCAAATGTTAGTCCAGAGCCAAAGAAAGGTTACTTTCACAATTATTTTTCACAACACCAAGCTATAAATCGTGGCCAGTACAACAATAAACTCTAGGTATCTTGGTGTTTGTAGCCCATTTAGAATTTCTTGGCTATGGGATTTTATTGTGGGCTGCAATTAAACAGATACGATCAGAGCTCTGGAACAAATTCTTTCTTGTCCACCGAATCTCAGTCACTCCACTATTTCTAATTAAAGAAGCCCTAAATTAAACAGAACTGCAACATTTTCTTCACATGGAATCAGCTTTGATTTAAAAGCTTGTTGACTACTATAATGAAATAGCTTCTAAAGATGTTAAGATTTTTCCAATGAGTACCACTGAAGAAAAGTCCCATTCATTCATTTGGTAAAAATTTACTTTCTAAACAGTGGTAGTTAATACCAATACCATTTAAATATTCCTGCATGTAAATACCAGCTGTTCAAATACTGAAAGTTGGAGTTGGTCTGTGGTCTATAAACCCAGCAATTAACAATCGCTAATACCTGTACTGACACTCTCTTGGAAAGTTATTACCATGTCTGATATCAGTCAGGCAACTAATAGGCTGCATAGAAGCATTCACTTTCATAAATACTGCAGCAGTCCGTCATCCAAGAGGAAATCATTTCGTTAAAATCAATGACCTGCCTTCAAAGGCTGTAGAAAACCAGCTAAATCTTCCCCTTGACCAAAACTAACAAAGAAATCCAAAGATAAAATTCTATTCCTGATGGAAAAACACAAAGCAAAGGCTGAGGTAAGCATGTATTTGCATACTGAATTTGTCCACAAACTGCTCTCTTGGGAGTACTCGGCACAAAAATTCATTTAATTACTGGCAAAAGTTACTAAATACAGAAAGAGTTTCCTGCTAAATACAGAAAAATATTTTTCTTAAGTAAACATACTAAATTTACCACTGAATGAAACACTACATTTGGTTATCCCTCGACTTCATTCCCCACCATCCATAAGAAATCCGCAAGCACTTTCTACTTCACTAGTGATACTCATGAAGTCTTAAAATGATGCTTTTATTCATTGCATTCAATTTAGACAACTCTGAATTTAGCATACTATGATCTATAAAATGACCTTTAACATTCTTATGTTATCGTAATGCTACTACACACAAGTTTTGTTCATCAGCTATTTGCCACAATATTTTTAGTTGTTACATTTTAACGTTGATTGGAAAAATGATAGACTTCTCTAATTCCGTAAAAATCCAGCTATGAGAGGCAAGACAGAAATCAATCTTCAGAATGCATTCAGTTCTATGAGTATAAAACTAATTTTTCCCTCCCCCTAGTAATTCCCAGTGCTGCTGAGTCAGTAATATCCACCTTCTGGAACAAATGAAGCAAAAATCCACTTCTGTAAATATAAATCTCTAATTCTTCCCCAAAGCATAGCAAAGTCTCTGTGAAGAACATAGGAGGTCTTTCTACACATGTGATAACAACATGCAAAAAAGCCAGATTTGGTTAAAGACTTTTCAAATATTTTCTGCATCCATAATTTCTCAACTACAGAATTGGGAGCTGAGGGACTGAAAACAAAGCCCATGTATGTCATTCAGGTAGGATGGTACACTTTCTCTGAAGTAGCTTTCTGATTTAAAAACCAGTGCCAGGTGCTCACAATGTGATTTCAAAAACACGTAAGAACTTAACATTTTTAACTAAGTCTTTATCAACTCGACATTTTCTTCTATGTTAGTGCTTTTGATATTTCTCCATTCCATCACAAACAAAAAAGAAAACACATAGTTATGAATCTAAAAGGGAATCATTTTTGCACAGAGTTATTAGGCTTACTTACCTTCTGCCATTCCAGAAGTATTACTAATACTCAGTCTGTTGTATCGAATTATTCTTCTTAGCACATGGGGAAGGAGAGATTTTAAGCCTCCTGTCAAAAGCATCTCTTCATCCTTAACAGAGAGATAATTATAAATTTAAACACCAAGTACTTTTTTTTTTTTGACATCTTAAATTCTGATTTTCTGGAGAACTTAGCTTAAGCTTCCTCCTTGTGTTTCACCAGAGTTATTATCACTGGGAAATTCTAAGTTATAACCCAAAAGGCAGATCAAAGTCAAAAGGTTATTTCACTGACATTTTATGACTACATGGAAACTGAACCTTTCAAAAAAATGAGCTGGAGACATGCACTTCAACATTTGGGATAAAATGCAAAATTTTGCTGGCTTGTAACGTACGAAAGATTTCTTTTCTCCCTGATAAATATTAATTTTCTAGAGTATTCACTTTTTCAAAATTCATTGTTACTTTAAAATTGCAACAGAACAAATGGATTAACCTACTAAGATATAATCTGTAATATTGTTTCTCTGATCAAAATGGTTTGAGACAATTAGCAAAGCAACCTTTCAGTAAAGAACTATAATCACAAAATGCCATTGTTATACATGGCACATGTATTATGCTTTTCAAAAATTAATTATGTAGAAGTGAATACTCCTGCGGCTATTATTCCACTTGGAAGGCAGAAATATAGATGTTTAAGTCACTTGTCATACAATCTGGAGTAGGTACAGGAATAAGTAACTACAAACAATACCTGACTCTTTTTACACCTTTTGAAGATTTAAAATGTCTTTTTTTCTGCAATCCAGACAAAGTTCACACAGAATATTTCTCACAACTAAAGTTTTTCTCTACATCTAAACTACCTAGTAACTAAGAAAGATTTATTGCATCAGTATTAGGAAAAATTAAGAGTTAAATCAGGGTAAAATAACAACTTGGTTGCTTATGATTTTAACCTTGGTCACTTTAAAGAAACTGAACTATCCTCCAAGTAATCAAATTACCAACCTCCAAACTTTTCTTTAATTCAGAAGAGGCCATTCTTGATGTCATTCATAAGTAGTAATAAATGTGATAGAAGTGGTGCTACTCTTTTTAAAAGATGCTAGTAAATTAATGTATAATGACATGTTACAACCTTCTAGCAAAACTTAACTTTTCTGTTAAAGGTCCACAGTTTTTGTGCTAAAACTATGACAGGGCAAAGTTTCATTCTCATAGTGAAGTGGGATACTGTGAAAATTTAAACCTCTGACAATCATTCCTTAATTAACTTGAAGAGCAGTGATATGCTTTAACAGAAATTATGCTTTCGTCCTAGTCTGTCCAAAATGTTTCACAAAGCTTGCAGAGTTCTGAGAGGTCAAGTTGGATGCACTGAAATTTAATGTAAGCTTTGTATCTATTCTTAATTCTGAAGTTTTTGTAACACTGTCAGCCCACTGTCAGTGGGGTTTTTTCTGAACTCTAACTGCTTCCTAACTCTTCTCTACTTAGCTGCTTTTATATTATCACTCTGTATGCTGTATGAAAATAGTCTTCATTACAAAATTATGAACAATTCCAATCATACACTTTAAGGATAACAAAAAATTTGATCTAGAGATGTCACCTGAGCAATAATCCAGGCCTGTAAGTGCCAGTTTGAAGGACATCATTCTTACTATAAAGAGATTTTCTAACAACAGTCTGGAATGACTCATTCAAGAGGTTTCAAATTGAACACAGTGATTATAATAAAGAATTCCAGATGCGCTTGTTAGATGCTTTCAGATAATTTTTTTCTTCCGAGCATCATTAAAACCACCTAAATCATCTGTAGGATTGATGGCCAGCTACTGATGACTAGTTTACCTAGACTTGAAAGACAGTCTGAAGTTCAGGAAACTAGTCTGGAACAAAAGTTGTCTTCAGCCAGGTATTTTATCACAAATACCCTGTTCTGATGTGAGGAAAGCCTGATTGTCCTCTCATTGTAAGTCCAGTAGCAGAAATGGAAGTACCTATGAGATTTTCTCAGCAAATATTTAGGAACTTAAAAGTTTTTCATTCATATGACAGCAAGTCAGGACTATGAATATCAGTCACGCCAAAAGGTTGGCTGTAGGTACCTTACAGAACCACTTGGGCCAGTTACTCTTATTTGTGAATAAACATATATTGTTGATGACTGGTTAGAAAGTGAATAATTTAAACAATGATTTTGTCTGAGAGCAGACTGAGACAAAAACCTTCTTGTCATGATTTGATACAATAATAGGAAAAATTCAGTAGTATTAACATTCTGAGTTATAATATCAGATCACTGTGCAATACCAGTAACAGTTGATGACGTTATTTTAGTTTATTAATTACTAAATTTGGATAGACAATAAAAACTGTTAGATGTTCATAGTGAAACCTAGCTTTTGCCCAGGAATGGCTGGTTTCTATGCAGTATGCTATTTATGCTGAGGCATAGTCACGTTTAGATTCTCCAACCATCTCCAGAACTTCCTGAAAAATCCTTAGAGCTATTAAGACCATGGCATGTTTGGAATTACTGGGGAGAAGCACCAAGATAACTCGGGTCCTAAAGCATCTTTTCCACTTTGTCCCATCAAGATGCCTAATGAAGAATTTACAGCCTGGCTTCATGGGCGCTTCTAACTACATAGTCTGATACAGAGGTTAATCAGTTATCAAGATCTGTGCCTTGGCAGAGGTTTTTCAGTTCTTTCATTACGGCTTTTCCCTATGTTCCATGGGTAGAGTAGGACCTATGCCTATCACCCTCAAACCTTTTACCACTATTAAAACATTTTTTTAAAAAAGTAGTTTGGTGTTGAAGAGATGACTCATAATGCTGCAGCATCAGTTAGCTGGCTCAAAAGAGATGTTAATGTCATAATTTTGGTTTTCATTACCAAACAATAAGAAAGCTGAAAATGTACACATCTACCACCTCATTTTATATTTTTAAAATATAAATAAGCTACAGTGATTGGCATACCTTCATATGCTCTAATTCAAGAGTTGAGCCTATATTTTATATAGAAGCAACACAGAACAGAAATTTAAGGTCTTACTGTTACTATTTTTCTTTAGAGTTTTGTTCCCAGATATGGTAGAGGTAATATACATAAAACCTTACCTCAGAGATTACAGTTTAAGGACTCAAGTCTATAGTACTTCTATGAAAATAAGTAACAGAAATACATAGATAATTAGTCCTACTGGGTTCAAGGACAGGTAAAATTCTTAAACATTTGCTGTATTGTACTTCAGCTGCATAAGTGTTTGCATGCAAGCCATACACTGTATGCAGACCTAAGTAAAGACGTGACAGAAAAGCTAGCATAAAGACAGGAGAAGATACAAGCAATACACATGCTTTTTGTACACGTATGTGTATAGAACAAGCTAACAACCTTGATATAAAATAAATTATAACTAGTATTGATGAACTATACAGTTAGAAAATAAAGTTTAGCTGTCATTTTGTCTGCTTAGCAAGTATCAATCCTTTTTCCTGGTTTCTGTATACGTGTCACACAGGCAATTTTAATAACGTACCTCAAAATTCCATATCCCACATCTGGTATTTGATAGCGCAAGGGGCAATGTCTTTAAACTGAAAGAGAGTAGGATTAGGTTAGATAGTAGGAAGAAATTCTTTACTGAGAGAGTAGTGTGGTGAGGCATTTGACCCAGGTTGCCCATAGAAGCTGTGGCTGCTCCATCTCTGGAAGTGTTCAAGGTTGGGTTGAATTGGTCTTTGAGAAACCTGGTTTAGTAGAAAGTGTTCCTACCTGTGACAGAGGGATTTGAACTAGATGATCTTTAAGGTCCCTTCCAACCTAACCCATTCTATGATACTTCAGCTATTTAGGAGGCACTTTAAGAGTAACCATTTCTGTCTTGGACTTTTTTTCCATATAACTTATATATCCTAAGTATGGAGAGTGTGCTAAGTTCTGTTTTATTTTATGGGAAAAGATTCCTGGCTTTTTTGAGCATTAGCTTTTGATCTGCCTGAATTCTTCTCCTTCTCTAAAAAAGATTTTCAATCCATATTACATCATAGTGCCTGAAGAGTTTAATGTTACTACTAATATATCCATGAAGTCCAAATAATTAAAAATATTATTGAAACAGCATTCTTCAGAAGATAGAATTAAAGCTACATCAAGCCCAGTATCCTGCCTTTGATAGTGATCAATAATGCATATCTAAGAGCTCAAAAGCAGAGAAAATGTTGAGAAAACCTACCTGGTTTATGCTTCCAGCATTTCATGACCTTTGGTTCAGAGACTTTGAAGCTAGGAGTGATTTCTTTGTTTGTAGAAGTTAACATAAAAACTGATAGCCAAGTGGACTTTATCCCATACAACTGCAGCTTGCAGCATATCATATGGATTTCAGTAGCTACCTCCTAAATTAATTTACTTGGAAAACTGCCTAGATGCAAATGCTAAGAATTTTGCCTGGATTGTTTCATTAGGATTCCAGTTTCAAAGCTAATTAAAAAGTTAAGTAACTAAATTATCTTTGTATTAGAATCCAATCTACAAATACAGGCATTCCTTTAATCCTAATTCCACAAATACGTTTCCTCTTGAGGCAAGCGTCTTACAAGTGTTCCAAATTAGCTGTTTCCAGCAGTATCTTCTCCCAAAGAACCGTCAGACTACGTAGTACCTGCAGTGAAAAAAGACAAGAGAAATTAAAACCACTCAGCAGCATCCATTAACATGTTCCAAGTCTAAATGCAGAACTAAAATACAGCATTCCCATTTGCAAAAACTGAACTCTGAAAAGCTGTTGGGTTTGTCTTCAAAAGATTAGTCAAATGCATGGGGTTTTGATTGTGGAGGAAAGGGAGCAGTGAGTTTGGTTCAAACCTCAGCCTATTTAGCAAGGTTCTCTTTTAATGTAATTACTTTTAATGTAATTATGTGAAGACACATTTTTGGGACCACCTAGATTTTTGAAAATGGAGTATTTAGGATCAGCATCTCTGGACAGAAAAAAACCCAACAAATGTACAAAATGGATAGTTGTTCAGCTACTTGGAAATAAAACCAAACAAAAAACATATAGAGCAAGGTATATGTTGTGATATATTGCTATATCATAACTACTGGGAAGCATTTTTAATAATATGCAAAGATAGAAGAACATTATGATTTGAATACAGGATCAAGGTGTTTCTCATTACAGATTGAAGAGAGAGGATTTTAATCAGTTAAAAGGAAGATGAAGAGGCATCAATTACTAGAAACTGCTATGATTTCCAGTCAGACTAATAGAGCAGTAGAAGACTACTATTAAAAAAATAGTTACTACTACAAAAACATTTGAAGACATGATGGTAGTTAATGACTTTCAAACGCCATTCTCTACTGACAGATTTCCCTAATGGAAATTTCTCTGTTCTCATACTTGTCTTTGTAAATCAACTTTGACATAGAAAGTTTGGTATACAAAGCTAATTTTGAATCCACTAAGTACTTCAAACTGTAGATATATACAACCACTGTGTCCATGGGAAAATTGTCAGAAGTAATGCAAGTTCACTGGAGCATGAAAATGTAAGACCGGAAAGAAGTGAGACTTTCTTGCTCGACATCAAAGATACAGTTTGCCAGAAGGCATGTAAAACAATATGAAACCATACATAAAATAAGCAAATCTTTGTCCCATGCATCAAACAATAAATATGGGTTTTCTCCCCTCTTAGTGGAAAGTTTAAAACCCAAGCATTATGAATAGATCCAGCTTCAATTTGGAAAATATTACACAGTAGTTTACACTCCCTTTGAAGAATGAAAATATTGTGATCAGTATGTGGTTTCAAATTCTAGGCAAAAAAAAAGTGTGTATATATATATATATATTATATATATGCATTCATTCCATGGTTGATCACATAAAGCAAACTGTTCTCAATTAAAGAGAGTTATTTCAAGACTGCATAAATTTAATGGAATAACATACAGCCCAAAATGAGTATCTTATTGTCCAAAGAAGATATGTATCTGTATGTGACTTTTACATGGTTACTAAGCATACAAATGAAAATACGTGAGACAAAATGCATAAAAGTGGGCACTGTTTAGGACATAATCTATGTATATTAAAAATAGTTAAGAATATTAATACATCTAACTTGAGTGACCTTGGGTTCATAAGTTCTGCAGAAACCAAGCATCTCAAATGTCTTTCTCAAAACTAAACAGGAATAGAGAGGATACCACGCTTATAGATGGCTCATTTTGTACCTGATAGATATGTATTTCTGGTGGACAACCAATTTCTGATGGACAATTTCTGATCTTTATAGTAACGATCATCTTCAGTGAAAAAGTCAAAGTTTTCCCAGTTTTCAGTGACGTTCTAAGGGCTTTCAGTATAGCACATTAATAAGAAACTTGGGGGGGCACCTTTTTGTTCTGAGTCTGTATCTTCCTCAGCACAAAGGATTGCCCATCTATAGTGAGGGCTCTTCAGCATTACTGCAGCGTGACATAATCTCTTACCTGCACTGAGCACTTGTCCTGTTGGTAATGCCAACTGTTTTCAATTAGAGATTGAAACTTCTGCTGAAAAGAGCCTCAATAACACCTATAAAAAAACATTTAGGATTAATTCATTAGATCTTTCTGTAATAAATTAGAATACATTTGTGTCTTCTTTGAAACAACTTAAAAATATTGTGGGTAACTTGACTGCTGGGATATTTACTGCATGAATACGAGGACTTCATAGGTAGATATAAGACTAGCAAATAACCAAGAAAGACAAGAGATAAGCCCCTCCAAAGTAAATAACTACATACTAGCAATGAGCATTCTACAAACAGGGGATGGTGTGATTATGAATATGATGAATTCCTTCAATGTTTTGGTTTTATTGCTATTCTAGACAATGTACTGTTTTAATAAGAGTATATGATTTCTATATTAGTCACTTTTAAGAATCTCAACAGAAATGAAGCTTACAAAACCAAACAGATCAATAGGGCCAAACCAGATTAAACTGTAGCCCAAAGCTCCATCTATATAAGAGAATGCACTGTGAAGCTTCAACCTAGAAGCAAAAGCACTAAAAGGAAGAGACAAGTCATGATGTGAGATTCACAGCATCACCTTCAACTGTGACAATGACATCCTTAACTCTGTAACTGAAGACAAATGGATGTTGCTGCTACTGCAGCAGAGGCAGGGAGGGAGTGGGGGAAGGCTGCTCTCCTGGGGTGTGTGGGTGGAGTGAAAAGGCATTTACTTCTGCAGAGAAAGAGAGGCACTGGGAAGACTAGGCAACTGTTGTCGTAGGGGAACCACGACTCCTTTTACATGGCCTATCCAAGGTCAGAAAGGGTATATAAAAGGCTACAGAAAGTATGGTTCTGGTTTGCCTTGAAACACAAGATTAAATAAGGGATTAACACTGTCAAAAGCAGTGAGAGACTTGTTTTCCAGAAATCCCCTTTATCTCTTCTTTATATATCCATCAAAATGTAGTGCTCCAGGACTGCAGTGGGTTCATGTCCAACCCCAAATGATTTATAATTCTGCTCTTTTGGTGCTTTCTATCCAAAAGTAATTATTTGGTCTTATGTATAAACCAAACCAGTACCTCATGCCTGTCCACTGTCTTCAATCACATAGTTTTCTAAACAAAGATTGTCCATGCAGTGGAACAGTTTAACCATTTTATTATCTAAAGACTTAGGGAAGGAATAGCAAGGATCTCACAACTAATTACCCACAAAACCAAATGCTTTGGTGGGAAGACATCATAACAGCACATTGTAAATACATGTGACTGTGTTGGGTTAGTTAATTTTCTTCCCAGTGGCAAGTATGGGGCTGTGTTTTGGATTTGTGCTGAACACAGTGATGATAATAGAGATGTTTTTGTTATTGCTGAGCAGGGCTTACACAGAGCCAAGGCCTTTTCTGCTTTTTGTACTGCCACACTGGTGAGGAAGCTGGGGGTACATGGGAGGTTGGGAGGAGACATAGCCAGGCCAGCTGATCATCACTGACCAAAGGGATATTCCAGACCATCTGATGTTGTGCTCACAATATAACCTGGGAGGAAGAAAGAAGCAGCAGGGACATTTCGAGTGATGGCATTCATCTCCATGAGTAACCAGTACCTGTGATGGGGCCCTGCTCTCCTGAGGGGGCTGAACACCTGCTTGCCCACAGGAAGCCATGAACTGATTCCTTGGTTTACTTTACTTGTGTCTGTGGCTTTTCTTGCCCTAATAAACTGTCTTTGTCTCCACCCACAAGTTTTCTGGCTTTTACCCCTCCAATTCTCTCCCTGACCCCGCTGGTGGGGGAGAGAACAAGCAGCTGGGTAGGGCTCAACTGCTGGCTGAGCCTAAGCTACTCAGCAAAGAAATGACTTAGTCATTTAGTCACACACTAACATACACTAATGATTTAGTCATTTAGTCATATACTAACTTCTCTACTTATTACAAGTAATTCTAAGAATCTGTTGGGTTGGCCTCATTTGACTTACGATTTGAAGACGCATTTCACTAGAGTTGTGAGAAGGTGACATTGAATCCAATGGGAAGCGAGTAATTTACAACAGGTTTTTGTAATGACATGGTGGGTTTAGTGGAATAAAATCTGGTTGAATAGGAATATGTTCTTTTGAAAATGGGAAGGAGACGTAGTATTGGTGTAAATCTTTATTAAATCTCAGAAAATGCTGGGGGTGAGGGGTTTCAAATATCTCAGTATTAATGGAGCTATTTACAGTGTCAATAATCTGCACGGACGTCATATTCCCAATCAATGCATTAACAAGCAGGCACAACAGAAAAGTAATTTGAATGTGACATGTTGTAAGGACGAGGATGCCAAATCTCACCCTCAGCCAGACCTAACAAATGACAGCCAAAGGAAAGTTGCTGAATGGCACATTTCTTCACACAGAAATTTAACACTTCAGAGGAAATGCAAATCCTGAGGAATTTACAAAAGGAGTATAAAATGCCTTCTGACCAACTGGGGTTTGATACCTTCTTGAAAGACTGTCATAGCAAACTTTCTATTAGAAAAGAGGTGTATTGGAACTGAGTGTTCTAACATATAAATAACCTAGGTTTCCCCTAGAAACATTCTTCCTAAGAAAAAATGAAAGAAAAGAGGCCATGCATGGATTACTGAAAGAACTGCAAATGTCTGGTGCATAACCTCTATGTACAGCAGGTTATGTACAGTAAATATTTTACTGGTTATTTTGAGGTGAGGAGTGGGGCTAGTGCTTCACATTCTGGGTTAGCCTATGAAATAAGGGCAGATGCAACCAAAGCATGGAGAAGATAAAAGCTCACAACTCTTCCCTCTGTTCTGTAACTAAATCATTACGGGACATCAGTTGAAACTAGCAAGTGGCAAAGTCAAAGCAAACAAACAGAGGTCTTTATTCAGGGACTACATTGTTAAACCAAACAAAACCACAAACTGTCATGACACTACACAGATGCTCTTGGCCACTGCTGGAGATGGGATGCTAAGCTAGAGATATCGTTGTTTGTATCCTGTATCTAAATAAATCAGCATGAGATGAAAAAATTGAAAAAAAACAGTAATGAAATAATAGAATTGCTTGAGTACCAGTTACCTGTTAGCTATAGTTCCAAGTCATACAGTTTAGAGTGCCAATCACGCAAGTAAAGTTAAAAAATCCCCATTTTTTAGATGTATTGGAAATCTGTAATCTACTATTACAGCTTTTAATACCTGATTTTTCACAGCAGTATTTTATATCTAGGCCATGTTCATGCAATCATGATTATCTATTGTTTTTACTATCCATTTCTGTTCTTTAAAATGACAATCTTTCAAGCCATTCATCAAAACATTTTCCTCGTTCTTTTAAAGGTGTTTTTAGTTGTAACATTGCTTTTATTAAATCATATTGTATTATATAATATTATACCATGTTAAGAGGTGCCTTCTAGTCACTTGATATAGTACTTGAAACTAATGGGAGTTTTTTTGTATTTTTTCTTAGAAGCTCCAAGTTCCTTTCAAACTCCAGGAAGTACACCAACTGAGACTAGAATACATTTCTCTTAATTTATCCATTTGTTTCAGGATTTTCTTTTCCATTATTTCAATTTGTGGGAACATCTTATCTTTTTAAATTTAAAAGAGTAGGTTCAAAATCAATAATCATGCAACTTTTCACAAGAGAAAGGGAAAAGGAAAAAAAACCCCTCTGCTCTATTGTTCATTAAATCTCTTTTTGCTCTGTGATAATTTAACAGATGCAATATCCTTAAACACATCAGTAAATCTGTGGAAATGAGCTTACAAGTTTTTACTTATGCCTTTCAAAAGATGCCCTTCTCCCTTCATTTTATGTGGCATTTCTTTTCACTTCTTTTTAAGAACTACAATGCATAGCTTCAAGCTCTGCCATTTAAACACGTTTTCCTCAAGTGTATGCTTCCTCCTTTGGGGCTGCACAGCACACAATCTTCTGCAGCTGTCGGAACGTACTCGTGGTCTCCATGAAGAATTACAAGTTTTAATTTCATCATCACTAGCTTTCAGATCACCTTGATTAGCTTCTCATTTCTAAAGCTCCCTTCTCCAAAGTTCACAGTAAATTTTCCTAACAATGAGAACTTATATGTGAATCTTCTGAGAAAGATTTGGAGTTCAAATACACTGCAGTCAGTATAACTGAAGTTTAATGACACCATTATGTACAATAGTCTTCTGTGTTTCTTCCAACAAATTTGAAAAAAAAATTCAAACTGTTGTGAGTGAGGATTAGGATCCAAAAGTCAATTTTTTGTGTTAACTAGAAATTCCATCTCTGCTTTGCTTAAGCAGCTTTAGCAGGTCAGAAAGTGAAGTAAACCCCTATTTCTGTTGTAATGGATAGTGCTGCTTTCTTTCCTCTCTGGACATCGTTCATTCAATTTCCTTTTCCTCATCAGAAACTGAGTAACATAACAAGTATTTTTATTTGTTTCTCTTTTATAACCATGTAACTTTTAACAATTATACTTTTGCAAGTGTGTAGTAGCTGAATTAAAAATTAACAATCACTGAAGAAATTAACACAAATTGGCAGAGGACCCTAGAATCAGTAACACATCTTCACTTAACAGATGCTTTCAAGAAACGATCCATTTCCTGACAGAGTTGTACCACTTCCGTTAAGAGAATTATTAGGCTTGGATGTTTTGCATAACTTCTCCTTTCATGGTAAAACCTTAAGTGGTTTGAGAGATAAAACGGTTGGCCAGAGCAGTTTCATACAAAAATACTTTAAACAGCAAATTTACCTACCCAGTCTACTTTTTCGACAGTTATCAAGCACAAAATGTTCAATTAAAGAATCAGACTTAAAAACAAGATAAAAATCACAGAGAATATAAATAAACTAGAAACTAGATCCATACTATACTCAAATCTCACACAAAAAGCTGTTTCATGTCACGTCTGTTGGTGAGTCCTTCCTTAAATTCATTCTGTGATTTCCAAAATATTATCCTTTTTTTTTCCCCTGCTGTGCAAATATTCTCCATGGAGTGATTAAGGGGAACACTTTGTACCATCTGGCTTTCCAACATTTGTCCTTTGAAAGTAACACCTATTTCTGAAACAATTCAATGACCATAAGAAAGCATCAGATGCCTCCAACTTCGGTTTCATAGAAACTACAATTTTCATATGCAGCTCCTCTTCAGAAAAAAAAGTAAATCAAATACCCCAAAACTGTAAAGCAGTGACACCCTAGAAGTACTCTGCTACAGCACTCGTTTTCTTCTTTTTTCTCTCATTTCCTCTCAGAAGCCTGTACACTACACATTTCAATTTCACCTCAGCCCTCAAACCAGCTTAGCACACCACTTTTAGAACAAAATGTTGTGACACTTTTTCTTAAATGAAGTTCAATAATATCCTTCCATGTGGGTATTTCCCACAGCGTTTTTCCTCCCTCTTTTCACAATTAGGAGTGGCAAGTAAATACACATATTTTTGAACAGTTGTGTTGTGGGGTAGAGAAGGGACATCTATCTTTAGAACGGTGTTGCTCCATGTTCCCAAACTCACAACACAAGCTCAGCCCAAACAGCGAACTGCTGGTTGCTTGACCTGTCAGGCTGCTCTTACCGTGCACATGAATATGAAAATGCTACTTAAAAAATGCCCCAAAATGTGTAAACTATGGAGCAAGAGTGGCTGTGCACCACCTCACAGCTTTTAATCATTTTAACATCAAATATTTTTCCTTTGAACATCAGAGAGGTAATTTATTGAATGCATATAATAGTACTTTTTTTGTTCAGTGTCACAGCACATCCATAAATGTATTTAAAATGCAAATAACATTTTCAGCCAGTTAAGTTGCACTCTGAGCTGCACTTCTAAAAGCAGAGTTTACGTACCAAGGGTGGTTTTACTCCTGCAAGCTATAAAATAATCTCTTTCAGAGTAGTCTGTACTCCCTGTGGGTCTATAGCCCATCATTATTCCTGTACTTTCACATGCTGCTTTGGCTGCAGGCTCAAGCCGAATTTCCTCCCTCATCTGACTCTGTGACCATCTGAGCTGATGATTCAAATGGGACAAAGGCACAATCTGAATGTTGGCACATGACTGTCCACACTTCTAACTGCTGGCGTGATTTCAGGAAAGGTTGGGTCCCTGACTAGGATTCTTCCAGGCAATGCCTTTATACAAGCTGGAGCCTAGCACAGCTCAGTAATGGTATGTAATTTGTACAAATCCAGGAGCCAGTGTGGAAAAAACCATCGTTTTGAAAGAATTTAGCTACACCATGCCACTTCCCTGACACCTACAGAATGAGTCTTAATTGGTTTTATTTTCTGGTACAGATGTAGCCTGTATATTTCCACCTATCTGTGATTCCTACCTACCCTTAATGCAGAGATAGAACTCTGTCCTTTTACAGCCACCCACAAAGCCATGTGACACTGTTTCCAGGAGAAATGTGATGGAGGTAATATAACCAGCCCACTACACCTGGACTATTCCACTGAAGGTAGATCTGCTCTTAAGTCAAGTACACGACCAAGTTCAACCCTTCACTGCTCCGGAAAGTTCAGCTGAAAACAAGGAAAACATAGTTTTGTACTTGTGGACAGCTGACCACAGGTTTAGGATTTCAGTGCAAGTATAGCTCTTTTGTCTGTCAAAAGGTGGGATTATCTCCAAGCACTCAGTAGGGCTGCTGTTCCTGGACATGACACAAAAACTCCCTGCAGAAATATTTTAACACTGGAGAAACTGTTATGTAAAAAGTTTTGGGTTTTTTTAAATGTAATGACCATAATTGCAAGTAAATCAGGGAGTCCCTCAGTGATAACAAAGGACTTTCAGTTCATGCAGTGGTACTTTCCAAGCCCAATTATACCCTAAACTGAAATACACACAGTAATCCGTGTCCTGCTATATCAGAATAAGCATAGATCAGCACCCTTGGCTTAATGTATTAGGGCTGTTGCCATTTTTTTAAAGCTGTTTTAGCTGGAATTTAAAGGAGAAAAGGGAAGATCTCAGCCCGAGGCAAAAAAGCAGATAGTCTGTCCAGCTATGAACACATGAAACCAAGACTATTAACAACTACTGGATTCAATGCCAGCTCCACTCACACTGAGCACTAGTAAAGAACAGAATGGAGTCAGATTTCAGCTTCTTCTGAGGCTGCCGGGGACAGTTAGTCCAAGTGTAGGCTAGTACAGACACTGGATGAACTTCAGTACCAGCCACTTTAAAATCTATTATCTGGCTCACAGAATAATTAAATGTGTTGTTATGCCTTGTCAAGAAGTAAATCTGACACTACCCAATAATTGTACAAAGGAACTATTACTGACAAAGATGCAAAAAATTAACTTCATCACTTTAGTATTGTCATTATTTTCCATTTTATAGTTTAATAATATGGTGACTTAACATTTACTTTCTCTGCAACACTGAGGATTCTAAATCAAATAATAAGAGTTAGGGAATCAATTATATTTGAGTTTGAAAACATCTCCTGTAATCAGAGTTCCTATATTTATAGGCTTGGCATAATACTGTTGGAAAGGCAGTCACTGGATGGACATTTTCAGTAAAGTTATTTGTCTCCCACATGCTACAGGCAGATACCTCAACAGAACAGCTTCAGTGCTTGGTGGAAAACATCTTCAAAAGTTTTACCCAAAATACTATGAAACCCTTAGATAGTATGTTTAATTTCTGGAAAGAAAACCAATCCCAAAAGCACCTTAACACCGAGGTTTGGCATTTAAGCAATTCAGGAGAAAGCTTTTACAAACTTTAAATGGCCCACCTCAGTCTCTCTACACGGAACTGTAGAAATGTGTGTATGTACACAGGTACACACATTTTTTAAATATGTACGTGTACAAACACACAAATATATAATACTGGAATGTGAATACATTTTATTTCATTGATCTCTGATGTACTGACTCTGTGTGAACACTGCTGCTTGCAATCGAAAGAGCACTGAGAAACAGCAGCCTGTGAGTGAAGATAAAAACAGTGCCATTCAAGAGCAAAAAGTCCGAAATTACTGTAGATAAGAAATGGAGCGATTTGTATTGTCTCGAGCATATGAGGACTGCTTTAGACACATACGTTCCCCTCCAAAACGTAACAGACAGAGGGGCTTCACTGAGACGCGCAGGTCGGATGTACCGGAGCCGCCACCGCAGACCGGGAGCCCGCAGGGCGGGCAGCGCTCCCGCAGCCACGGGGGCCCGGGCGGCGCCAGGCGAACCGGCCACACGGACTGACCTCCCCCGCAGCTTCGCCCACAAGCAGCTCCCGAGCTGGCACAACCAACCGAGCCGTGAGACTTTCCCGGGGTCACCGCGACTGTTTTAACTTTCAGGATGTGCGGCCTCTTCAACCTCCCGGAGCGGCGGCTCCGCTCGCCCGCTCAGCCCAGCCC
>VXBA01002396.1:892300-976140 GCA_013399895.1 Serilophus lunatus | reverse complement strand
GCGGAGAGCGGCAGCCCCCAGCGCGCCTGCATGGCCCCTGTCCCTCGGAGCGCCCCCGGGGAATAGAGCCCGGNCCGCAAGGACATGGGCTGGCTCTGAGCGCCGGGGGAGGGAAGCCGTCGTGCGTGTGCCTCCCTACATTTTTAATAACTGTTTGTTGTTGGCTGCTGNGGGCCTTCTTTTGATTTCCGAAAAAAAGTATTGCTCTTGGACCTGCGCTGCACGCCTGGCGCCCTGTCCCACTTCCTGGTGGTGGTGTACGCGTTTGGAGGAGATAAGGCTTCGCCCTTCTCTCTTGAAAACGTTTTTTAAAATTGTGTATTTGACTTCTGTGGCAGTGTTGACGGGGCGGTTTGTTCCAGTTCTAAATGATGTCGTTTTATGTGACAGCTTTTCTCTGACCTCGGTGAAATGCCGGAATCGTAGGGAGGGGAATGTGACAACACGTAACCACAGAGTTATCTGGCTTTTCAGTCCAGGAATCTTCTTTTAGCTCCGTAGTTCCTCGGCGACCCTCTGGAGAAGTAGTTCAACACGTGAAATGTATGTGATCTTTCAAGATACGACAGAAATGCACTGTTGTAGGTTGTTGTGTCGAGGAAGAGCTTTATTTATTTCTAATAGGGACTCTCAGCTTCTCAGAAGTTTCCAGGCAACTTGAACACTGCAGTAAATCTAGATTTTACTGTTAATTTAGAAGTGCGTGTAAAACACGATCAAAACGTTTGTCCTCTGTATTTATTAACAATGGAGGTGCTGTTAGCCCGTGTCCTTCTTTCCTCCTCTGTCATCATCTTTTTCTCCGTGATGAAGTAAGAGCAAGCAAATGCTGCCTTTCACAGAAGTTTGGGAGCTGCCCGCCGGGCTGCCGGAGTTGACACTGTCGGATGGGCAGAAGTGGGAGGCGGGCGGGGTCTCCCCGGCCCCCAGAGGAACCCGGCTGTCCCTGCGGCTTGGGAAAGGGGAAAAGGGGAAAACCAAAGCGGCCTTCCTCATAGCTGGCAGGAACCAAAGGGGCTGGAGTTTCCTTCTTTTAAGAAGAAGCAAAAGAGCTGGTGGCAAACGGTTGTGTCCGTGGGTGTTGCTGGGTGGGTGTGCAGGGGAAAGGAAGTGGGGCATATTTATTCAATATATTTACCTAGCTATGTCTAGATTTCTTTTATAAAAGTTGAAAATACATATCCCTGAGAGTTATTTAGAGATAGTTTGAGGAATAAACATTTGTATAAGCTAGACAAAGAGCTGTCTAATATAGCATAATAAGCAACTTTGATTTTGATCCTGGTCATAAGGCTTTATAGATCCATGAAGTACCAATACTTTTATTTTAAAAATTCTCAAACTTGTCTTTTTAAGCTTCTGAAATTCAGTTTAATAGAAATCAGCTACTTATCCCCTCTTGTTCTCTTGTTATTAAGTATTTAGAAAACTCTGCTTTCTGAAAAATGCTTTCTAGCAATGACTTCTCTATTTCTGGAGCGCTGGGGTGGAGGAGGGAGCTACTGTGTCATGTACTCCTGGGAGACTCCTACTCCTGAAGGTGTCAAAGTGTCAGTGCTGTGCAAGACGGATGGAAATACTGTTTCAAAACTAGTCTCTATACAATGCAAAGAGATACAAAAATAATTTGAGGAGAAAAGTTGTAGTCAGCTTCTCTTGCTACAGGAATATATAAATCTCTAGGATACTTTGGGGAGTTGAGGTCTGGTTGTGTGGATGCCCAGCTGCTGGCTGAGGTCAGGCCACCGCAGCTTTCAAGTGTGCAGTGTGATTATTTGATTTTGCTTCATTTGGGGGCAGAGGGCGAGAGGACGTTGAAGAAATAGAATTTGGTGACAGTGGATCTTTGTCATTCTTAAATGCTGTAGTTGTATATCGTGAATATCTTTTAATGTGCAATTTGTTTAGATTCTGGTGTTCCCTTAATCTTTGTGTTCTTTCCTTGATGGTGCTGCCTCTGTGACTAATGGAGTCATTTAGAAATACATATCAAAAGTAGCTGTCAGTTGGCAGAGCAAAAAGAGGTGCTTTGAAAGAAGGTAATATCATGTTAGAAATAGTGGCTTCTTTGAGAAGGGAGTTAGGGTTTCTGTCTTATTTTCATATTGTGGAAGTTGTTACTGGAACTCCGTGATAAACTCACCAGTCAGATCCACTAATACTTTGCATTTGCAATTACTTGGCTTTGGGATTGCTCTAAAAACGTTCAATGACTTTGGGACAGGCATTGATTATGGTCAGGTGAGTAAGTGAACTTGGATTTAAGATGAAATGAGTATCTTAAAGAATGGAATATATGATTGTTGTTACCTTCAAGCACATATGGTGGATATGAAAATAGAGTTAGAGCACATGTACACAGCTCCCAGCTGATTGTTAACCCTATCATACCAGGACTTTGGAATTACAGTACTGCCTTTGGTACGTATAGGGTCAAGTTTAATTTTAGCCCTATATGTCATAGTCTTAGAGCCCTGAAACTCATCTGTTGCGTGAGCAAAAATTAATTGCTGAAAAAACATGACTTGATAGGCCTGTAGATAGGGGCTGTGATAGGGAAGGACCTGTGGTGTGTAACACTTGAGTGCCTCTGTGATGCCGTGTGATGTGCTGGGCACTGCTCTGTGTGTGTGCACAGACATTATTTTGATGATGAAAAGAATTGGAATGCTCCTCTGCTGCTGGAAAACTGAGCATGTCTCTTCCAGTGGTTGTGCCTTCAGTTGAGTACTTGGCACATGAGACACAGCAGTGACTTTTAGTATGCATTTCATTTAATAATGATTTCCTCACAATATATTTAGCAGGTTTTTTTCCTGTTCCTGACAGCAAACCATTTCTAGCTGGATAGAAACCTCACAATTTAGCCACTTCAGAATAGTTACCATCTTTTTTTTCTCACTTTGAGAAGGAAAATGAGTTTCTGGGGAAAGTGGAATTGCCATCTCTTTTCAGGAAGTAGAAACAAAAACATGCCAAAGTTCAAACAGTAGGAAATGGTGACTGACTCTGATTCTCACTGAAGCTCTCCAGTGAAAATAATAAGAAAATGATATTTTCTCTAGGATCTGTTTCTGGACTCTTTTAAACAGAAAGGTTTTTTTTTTTGAATGCTAGCCTTCAGAGTTAATGCTACTTCTAATCTTTTTGTAGACATAAGAAGATATATATTATTTACAGTGAAAAAACCCAGTGTTGCATCTCGACATTTCTGTTTTCTGGTAATGCCGTGAAACTGAACAATGGCAAATGTAAAGCCTATCTGAGAAAAAATTTTGTGTGATAGGGAGGATATGGGAAGAGAGGGAAAGTCTTGTGATGTTGGAAGATAAGGAAATAGAGCTATTCACAGTGAGATTTCCTTCCCACCTCCTCTTGGCTTTTGTTACAGCTGTTGTTTTGGGGGAAAAAGTAGGGATCAAAGGTTGTAAGCCTTAAGTGGCTGTGTAGGAGGTTGCCCATCTTGGCCTATGTGGGCACTCCCTGTGTTGCCCAGGCAGAGGCAGAGATGAGCTGAACTGAGTTCTTGAGGGGAACTCGAGACATCCCATGAATATATGGCACGATGGGCTCTGGATATGTTGGGCTTTTTGCTTTAGGCAGTTTTCCTTTTAGGAAGTCTGTTTTGAAGGAGACGCTGGCTTTGTTTTCATACTATTGTGAGCTTTTGGCTGAAGAACTTGAGTCTGCAGTTTGTGTGGCTGTACCACTGTAACAGGGGTGTGGCCTAGCAGTCGGTGTAGCAAGGAGCTGCAGGGCTCCAGGAGCAACATTTGGAACTTCCACTTGAGTCCAACTTACAGCTCGGTATGAAACTAGAAAAGGCTTCAGAAAATAAACACATGGATTATCTGAAGTGTTTAATAATGCAAATTCTGAGTTACACCTTCTTGAATGAGGACTTAAACTACCAGGGATTTATTTGTAAACTGTGAGATTCAGGTTATATCCTAAGGAATTGTAAAAGACATGATGAATCATGCACTGAATGGAGTATTCAGGCTTCACCATGGAGGTGAAGCTGGTACCTCTACGGTATTTCATTTTTTTATTTTTGAAAGGAAACCTTAGGAAACTTTACAGATACTTTTTAAACGATATTTTCCATAAGACAGTTTGGTTTCTTTTTACTTCTGTACTAATTCTGTATAATATTTAGGGATTAGGAGATACTGATAGTTGAATATTTCAAAGCTTCTACTTTTCTCTTTTGAGCAGTAAAATGTGTGTGTTCTTGGATTGCTGTGGGAAGTATAAAGAGTATTTTAAATTTATGAATCATCTTTAATACAACTTAAATCTCTGGATTTTACTCTTCACAGAATCAATACTTTCCAAAATTGTGTTCTAATCTAGGAATTCATTGCTATTTATCTTCTGATAGCTTTGATTATGTAAAGAGAAGAAGGACTATTGATCTTTCATGGTTGTGTTTATGATTTTTTTGGTTGGTTTAGTTTGTTTTCCTTTCTCCAGGCTTTGGAATCTAACAAACCTGGGTAAAATGATCTGTACAAGGGTCTGGTACCATTGATCACTTTGCTCTCATTGTTTCAATGATGTAACATAAATGAGGACTAGGAGTTGCAGTTTTCATTGTCAGCCTGTTTATGAGCTTTGACCAAATGTATTGTTGAGTTTAAAAGCTCATGCTAAATTCCACAAAGAATTAAGAGTCTTGTATGTCATGTCAATGCATTTTAGGATTTTATTCAGAAGCTGGAATTGCTTAAAGGAATGAAAAGGCCTGGGAATCTGAGGACGTGATTTGCCATTATCTTCCTGTAAAGACTTCTGTTGGATCCCCTTCGCTGCATAATTTGGTATCTTACTGTAAACATGCTCTCTGCCTCCTTCCCCCCATACAATCCCAAAGATGAGGTGCAAGCTCTGCTCGGGTTTCTTTGCTCCTGACTCAGGCTGTCCAAAGGCACATGTCCTGGTTCGTGAAGGACTCGCACTACACACCGTCAGTTTATTTGGGTTTATGTTTTGTTTTGGGATCTATGTGACCGTTTCTTCTCTTTATTTTTTGGTGACATCTGTAAATATTTTGTGCTGGCTTGGACAGATGGTTACAAAAGCTTTACCTGGGAGAGGATAATTCTGAAGAGAATTCTAAAGTTTCTTGGTTAATGGCTGCATAAATGAATCTGTAAATACCTCCTATCAATATGTAAGTTACCAGTTGCTCTTTTGTTGATAAATTAATCTATATTCTGTTACTCTTGGCACTGTATCCAAAGTTTCTGTGACTGAGTAAAATGTATTTTTTGTAAGAGTTGTACTGATTTATGATGATAGAGAAAAACAAAGTGGATTCATATCTTGTACTTAGATAGAATTTTGTGTTTGGAAAGATATGTACGATATGTAAGATTGTTTCAACTCTGTTCAGCGTTAGACATGTATAGACAAGATGCTAATGAATAAAATTGCTAATTGAATGTTGAGGTTTTTTTGCTATTGTGTGATGTGTAGTGTTACTGCACATTAAGCTTCCAGCTCGCTGTGAAGGTCCTTCTAGGCTGAGTCTTGCTGACCTCACAGTGATTCAGCTCCCAGCAATGATAAACCTGGTAGTAAAATTGCCTCTGTAGGAGAAAAAGGGTTGCTGCTGCTGAATCCAAGTGGATCCCGGCATGGAACATTCTCCAGTTCAGGTGATTGTGAGCCTCGGTTGTTAATCTCAGGTGTCTGGACTTTTGTAGTTCACATTCTGATGTGCAAATGCTAACTTTGATGGGATAGTCTTCCACAGTTACAGTTTATTTTCATAATGATAATGACAATTTCCTATCGTGTTCCCCACAGCATTTCATGCTTCTGACTTTCCACGTACTGTATTCCACTTAGCTAGTACTTCACACTCTGTCATGTTTGGCTGTAACCAGTTACAATCAAAGTATATATAGCAGATAAACAGTAAAGCATGTTAGATGCCTTTTTTTTTTTTTCCCCCAGAAAGGAGTGTGTCAGTTTTGCTTAATTTCAAGGAAAAGCACCCACTCTTCACTCTGAGTAAAGCATAACCTCAAGTTTATGTTCATACAGGTTTTAAAACAACATCTGTTCTTTGTTGCTGTGACTTAAGTAGATCTATTAAGTGAGTGGGGATGGCCAGTCCTCTGAAGTAACATGTAAAGATCAAGTTGATATTGGTACCAGACAGTGGAACCTAATAGTTTGGAATATTACAGAGTCTCTTCTGTCTTATTTTCCTACTTTTTTTTTTTTTTTTCTATTCCTCTTAAAATTGCCTGAGATTCATTTTCTGCTCAATAAAACAGCAGAATTAGTCTTATGTTGCAGAGAACAGCAGGCACAAGGTGCAGCTTTCAGGCAGAGCTTGTTTTAGAAGGTTGCTTGATCTAGGTCAGTAGAGAAAGCTCTAGGTTTATTTGTCTGCTTCAAAACCTGTGTGCAGTGGTGTCCAGAAACAGAGGGTAGAGCACACTTTGACTTGGAAAATAGCCACTGTTGAAATGCTGTTTCTCACGATCATAAAAGTGCAATTAAAAGCTAATAGAACCGTTGCACAGTTCTTAGTCCATCTCAAAGTTCAGGCACAGTGCAGATGGCAGTCATGTCTCTTATGTCATCTGGAGATACTCCATCAAGCAGAAATGTTATTCTGCTTCGCAGAGTTAAACAGACCGCCCCGCTTCCAGCGGACTGAGAGTGACAGTACTGATCCCTGGGCACTGATGTCCCTTTATGTAAAGGCTTGTCTTCACAGTGGGAGTATTTCTAGATATTTGCTTCCTTTCTGCCTTCAGAGGTGATGTTTGTAACCAGGACTGCTATGTTCTCTGTTTTTATGGATGCTGTGATAGCTTTCTTTCCCTACATTGTTTATTTGAGTTGATCTCTTATCTCGTTCTCACCTGAATGCTCTCCTTCCTTCTTAACAGTGTTGGTGCAGTGTTGATTAGTGCGGACTGTAGTAGAACATCAAGAAATGCAAGCTTCTTCTAGCTTTTTTTCATTATGTACAACCATCCTTTACATTGCTTTACATTCACACATTGTCATGTGTGGCTTCAAATTATTTGTGGAGAAACTCTCATCTTGTTGGCTTGGCCAGTACTTCTCTTCCTGTCCAGACTTAGTTCCCTTCCTTGGTGCACTTCAGCTGATGTCTCAACACAATCGAAGAAAAGAAGTGCATGGAGAAGTAAATCTTCTCTTTCCAAAACTGCTTTCTGTGCCCCAATGTATCTCTTGTTGCAGTCTTGACAGATATGTTGTCTTTGTGCAGTTTGCACAAGTAGTTGTTTGGTCAGGTTCTGATACCAGTTGTAGCACAGTGATATCTGTGAGGTGTGAGAAGCCTTTAAGTTTCTGCTGTAGTGCTGCTCTTTTGGGAATCTTTTAAAGCTTCTCAAGCTTTCTGATTGAAGAAGGCATTCCTGGTGAAAGGTCCTGCAAACGTGGTTGTGTTCCTGGGAGTGGCTGGGGAATAGAATAATTATCATGGAGATTTGTGCTTCTGAAAGCAAGCTGAAGGAGTTATCAGTGTGATGACTTTCATCCTGGAGAAACTGCACTTACCTCTGCTGGGATGTCCAAGTGCTGCACCTGGTTCCAGCAGCTGAAGACAAAGGACTGCTCTAGGGGTCTCATGAGAGAGTGGCGCAGACAAGCTTGTCTTTCTTGGGGTATGACCTGAGAGGGACTGAGCAGTGCAGCTGAGGCTGTTGGAACAAGACACTGTCATGTGGCAACATCAGAAGCACTTCTTTGGAATTGCTGTTAACCTTTTCTTATAGCTTGGAAGATTTGATATTTTTATTTTTTTCATTAAGGGTAATTTTACTTCTTGCTTTATGGGGAGTAATTGTGAGTTTCCCCAAGTGTCTTGTCAGTCTTCTGGGTTATGCAGCACTTGTAACTGTCTTGTAGGATGACTTTTTTTCTCAGTATAATGCAGAAAGAATGAAGTGGGACTTATTTTACAGTTATCGTACGGTTATTTGTGATGTAATTTCCTCCTTTTGCTAGGAAAAAATAATACAATAAACTTCAAGAGTCTTTTTTTTTTTTTTTAGCATAAGGCCATTAAGCATCCCAAATGAAAGTAAAAGTGGGATTAAGTGGATAGTGCAAAATTATGGTTACATTGAAACAAGTGCATAATAATTCAAACTAGACATCACTCAGCTTTTTATTGTGTAACCTCATGAAGGTGGGAAGGGTTTTACTAATGTTATTGAATGTGAGTTTTTGGTACAATTTAGATTAATGAGTTGAGTTTAGGATTTGATCTTTTTTTAGGACTGTAATCAACATTAAAAATCTCCAGCATGTTACTGGGTATGCAGCATTTCTCTGTTTTCCACTCTGTTTTCCTGTTCAGTTCCAAGAATATGACAGGATTAAGTGACTGGTTTGCTTTCTAAAAAGGGTGTTTTATCGCCAAGTCTTCTGCTTATGCTCTTAAAGGATGTGAGATGGTAAAACCTTCCTGGAGTAGTCCATCATGGAAGATCCAGATTGGTGGATTTCTGAGTGAAAGATTTCTTCCCATTCTGAGTTCAGCACTTGCTTGACTAGTATCCAGATAAGTTCTGTGTTCCTGAGTCTCTTTAGTGATGTCCACTGCTTCATTGAATCTGTGGGCACTCTAGCCCTGGTCTCTTTAGAATAGTTTTGATTCCTGATGTCCCTGGCAGGAAAGACAATGTTTTGAAACTGTGTATGTTGAGTACCATTCTCTTAAGAAGACTAATACGTAGTATTAAGTTGCTTGAAGACAATTTGCTTTCTGTGACATGACATGACATGACACCAACTCAGTCTACACACATGAGTGTGTGCCAAGAACTCTTTTCTGTTGCCTTAAGGAGTGGCAGTGATGTAGCTCCAGCACGAGTGTTTGTCCTATTTACAGTGAAAAATAGTACAGCAAGCTTCAGTTCAACTCCTGTGGTGGATACTGACTCATGGTTTGTAAGGATTCTGGTACTGTCTTGCCTAGTACACATTAAAATGGAACAGATCACAAAAGTAATGTTTCTCTAATAATAACTTGACTATGTTGTGTGGAGTTTTTCATTTTGTTTTTTGAATGTATAAGGATAGCTTGTGGGTTCCCTCAGATTTGGAAAAATCTGAGTTATTTGTACTTCTGTTCATACAAGAAAAAAATTGTGGAAGCTCTTAGACTTTATAATCTCCCATTGATTTCAGGTGATCTCTCTGCACTTATTCCCAGTTTGATTAATCCCTCAGAAAGATGAATGATAAGAATTGAAAATAATCTCATTTTGGGTGAGATTTCATTAGTGTCTTGCATCGAGAGCACTAATGTTGCCCTGACTCATCTGGGTACATTGTGTGTGCACAGACTCCTAGGATTGTTGGAATAAGTCACAAATTTGCTTTTTCATTTTATTTAGTGTTGGATTTTTTTTATACTTGCTTATCCTTCGTAGAAGATTGAGTTGTTGAGTTCTGTGAATGGACGTTAACTACACATTTTGGTACCAATTTATGGAGCACATGTCATGATAAGGTCTCCTAGAAATGTCAAGCTAAATGAGAATTTCTGTGAAATCAGTAAGTTAATGTCAGCATCTCCTGTCCACAGGGAATTTTTCTCTTTTTTAGCCTTTAGACATAAAGTTTGTCTAAAAGTTTCTATTTGAGACATGGCTACTACAAGAGTGACGGCTTATGGATCCTTAATTGTGCAAGTAGAACTGTTCATGCAGCTGCTCCTTAAAGTGGACCAGGGAAGTGTTACTTTTTTGTCTTACTGCTTTTAACCTGGATCATTTAAACAAATAATTTTACTGAGTGGTCTGCAGTTGTATTGATGTAAATGGATGAACAATATGCCAGCAATGAAAAATGGAATAAATGGCAACTGCTGAAGGCTTTCTTATAGCAGCTTAGAAAAGGAAAAATAGAAGCAATAAACAACAGCAAAGCAACCCTACACAACTCCCTTTTTAAAACAGAGCTCTTCACATCCCTGCTTAAAAAATGTATGTTAGAAAAAAAAGGTACTCAAAGTGGCACAGATTTGTATAACATAGAACCTCCTCCTTCCAAACTGCACAACAAATTAAACAATTTTGTAGCAGCTTAGAATTTTCCATACTTGTGAGTTGTGTAGACTTAAGGTCATTTCTACTTGACAGTAGTGGAAAGTCTTCAGTAATCCTGTGTTAAATGCAAGAGCAACTGTTGGAGCTCTGTTTATGTCATCCCAAATGCTCTATAATCCAAGAAAAGGAGAGTTCAAGAGTCTCAGGGGCTGAGGGGTGATCTGATTGCTCTCTGATTGCTCTCTGTACCTATGTCTTTGGAGATTACAGACAAGGTGGAACTGGACTCTCTTTGGAGGTGCCCAGTGATACAATGAAAGGTGATGTTACAAACTAGATGGGCTTCAGTTGTTCTGTGATTTGATACCTTCGGGTGCACCGATGGCAGCAAGAAAATTGCTTTCCTTTCCTTTTCAAGTTGAATGCAATATGCAGTTGGGGTGTCCTCTTAGTGCTGCTGATTTAATTCATCTGCTAACTTGTTTTTACTGGAGCTGTAGTAGGATGACAGAATGATGTTTCAGTGTATTACATATCTGACATGTTTTTTGTTTTTTTTCCTTCAGCAAATTTGACAGGCCATGCAGAGAAAGTTGGCATTGAAAACTTTGAGCTCCTGAAAGTTCTTGGAACAGGGGGTAAGATGCACTATTTTTAACTTAAATGTTGGAAGCATTACTCTTAACTATGATGTTTTCTAGCCGAGGTTTTGGTAATTGGAACATGCTTCAGGAAAATACAATTTTTATATTTTTTTCTCAAAAATATTGTGCAAAATTGGAGGACACATATTATAGCACTTACAGCACTTTTGGAGATGCACTTTTTAAAAAAATAGAGAAGAGTTTTTGTGGCAATTGAATATAGTTTGTGAAAAACCTGATCTAAGTTAAGGTAGGATCTTGATAATTTCAGGAAGTTTTCAGACAATGTAATGTTAGTATACCATTGAATAGGATACTTCATTCTTTATTTAATCTGTTTTAGAGTTACTGTTGGCTCCACAGGTCTGTCTCTACCCTAGTCAAAGGACAGCATGTTTTAAGATGAGATTTGTAGGATATTGTAGGATTACAGACTGTACAAACAAAAGGCTTTGTTTCTCCTTTGCTAAAGGAATACACACACAGACCAAAACTGGTGGCTTTTGTTCTTTGTAGGGTGCTGATGGCTTTTTTCTTGGTCAGTATTAACAGCAGAGGCATTGTTGTATAAACTGGGTTAAATCATATGAGTGGAGTATCATCAAGGTCTGTAGAAATTTTATCTTAGTTATATTAGATTATATTAATTTTTTAATCAGACATTACTGGATAGCAGTGAAGGTGTAAATGTACAAGCTGCTGTATCACTGAAAAGAGCAAAGGGTTTTGATTTCCACTTCTAGCTCTCATATAGGTTCCTTCGTAAATTCATTAAGCTGTTAAATCACATGAGAATATATTTTTGTGTTTCTAGAGTAAATTTATTTAATGTGCTTAAAATTCAACCCTTGCTGTTGAATTTCAGTAGTTAGAGGTAAGAGGCAAGGAATATATAATACTTGTAGATGAATGTTGCGCATTCACAGGTAGAAGCAACTATGTTTTTCAGAGTGGGGTTGTCAAAGATGAAATTATAAATAATTATGCTTTTATGTGAGGATATCTTTCTTTCCTGCTGATGGAAACACTGGCTGGATTTGTAAATATGTATATAATTATATATGTATGTATGTATATGAAAACCTGCCCCATACCAGAATTCTGTTCTTTTTTGTTACCTCTGCCATTAGTCTGAGATTACCCAAATATTACAACTATTGCATTTGGGATCCAAAGTAAATTTTGGTGGTTTCCTAAGTGTCAGTCTTCAAGTTCAGACAGTAGCCTGACCTACTACTGTCTTTAGGCAGTACCTCTGCAATACCTTTTGCTGCTGTTGGACTGTTGTCTGTCATTCAGTGCTGCTCTCCACACCCCCTTCTTCCTGAACAGATTGGTTAAATTTCTCTTGACCTGGGATACTCTCAACCATAGCAGGTCATCCATAAGCTCACAGTGCAAAGCTATCCTGTTCACTCAGGTTAACAGGATAATTTTGGAGTGATCCCTTTCAGAAAAGTCTACTTCAGTGGGTTGACAGTGGGATTGACAGTGTGTATCTGTGAAGTAAAAGAGCTTGCCAAGCTTGCCTGTCTGACTTCATCCTGCTCCAGTAGTCTTGTTGCTCCAGAAATGTCTTCTGTCTTAGTAGACTTCAAACTATTTCAAGAACTGACTAACAGATTTCTGCAAACTTCAAGACTCTTGGGTATCCAGGAATGGCATTTGTAGGAAGAGCTGTTGTTAAGGTGCTTGGTGGGGCTTTTTTTTTTGGTGTGTTTTTGTGCTTGTTTGGGGGGGTTTTGTGTGTGTGTGGGTTTGGGATTGTTGTTTTGTTTGGTTTTGGGCTTTTTGGGGAGGTTTGGGGTTTTTCCTATTTTTTAATATGCAGTTTTAATCAGAGGCTGAAGTTTTTGCTTCAGAAATCTAGACCATCAGGACAGTCAAGGAGCTTTGGGCTCAAGCCCATCACAGCTGAGCCTGGTGCACTACGTGTGTCAGAGTTGCTCACTAACTATTGGACAGTATTAAATGCCAATGGCTTGATCAGAATGTACCTAATTCTTTTTACTTTTGGGGAAAGGACCAACTACCAGTTGTCAGTGTTTGCAGTAACATGGAATCACTGAAAACAGAACTGGAATAGACTTGAGAGGTCCCTTCCTAGGTTGGCCCAAGACCTGCATCATCCCATTCTTGAAAGCCTCCAGCAGCAGAGATCCTGCAACCTTTCTAAGACGTTCTTGCTGAGGATGTTTAATTTTCTAACTTGAAAAACAGTCTGGGCATTGCTATAAGCAAAGAGACAAGAGGTATCTTTGCTCTGGCAGTGAAGCTTTATCCTGGGTGAACTCTTAGGTGTTGCTGATAGCACTGTAATATAGTTAATGCTAAATAAACTGTGACACTGCTTTAAAATGCTTCACTGTGGAGTTATGCATCATGCAGTGTTTTCAAACTGATACTTAATCTACAGTAATGCAAGGCAGGACATATTGAAACCCCACAGTTAAATTAAGTGGTGACTGTACATGCTATTTAATGGCAGGATTTTATGTATAGTCTGCTATGAAGCAACTGGAATAACCAAAGAAGATACTCAAAATGTTAAATTAAATGGTATTTACTTAAGTATATGTAATTGTGCTAGTTTCTTAAAGACTTGATGGTGGTTCTTTCCAGGTAACAGCAGTGAAAATTTATTTAAATCTTCATTTTTAAGCTTTGTGTTTAAAAAATATGAAAATTTAAAATTATTAGAAATAGTTCTCTGTGTGCTGATGTTTCTCCTGTGGGAGCAATTCTTTGTGATAACTTTTTTATGCGTGGCTTAGCATAATTTCATGCTTACTATTTTCTTTAATTTGAATTTATTTCTTACATTCCTTTATGTCTTATACACGCTTTCTTGGAAGAATTTGTTATATTTTGATTTTTGATATTAAGATAGTGTCATAGTGTACACATTTCTCTTTTGACCTAAGTCTCACAGAAAAGACAAGAAAGGAGTCTGAGTTTAAATCCTTTCACGTTGCATTGCAGGAATATTAATAAATAAATTGAAGAAATCAGTAACACTTTACATCAGTAACACAAAATACATGACAGTATTTCATTCTTAAAGCTGTTAATAATGTACTTGTTGCTCTGGGAGCACATTACTACTTCCTTGACTTCTCTGACTTGCCTGTGTTCTACTCAGTATATATTTTTTGCAGTCGCAGTATGGTTTTGTTTTCATTTAAGTCCTCTTCTCCTTCTGTTACTGTATAGCCTTGCTAATAAGGAATTTTCAGAATTCCTGTCTGCTGAATTCATGTTTCCAGTTTGTCCCTTCTGCCTAGTTAGAGCTTTTCTCCCTGCAACACTGAAAGTCAGTGTCTCTTCTATAGAGGAAGGTTACTTTGCAGCAATCTAATTGCTTCCCAAAGCCAGGAAGGGAACAACAGGAGAAGGTGGGTCTGTTGATTTATGCACACCCACCTGGCTTATTTGCTTCATTCTTTGGGAATATTTTTTTGAAACAACAAAACCCTGAAAGAGTTCATTCTGGGTCATCCACTTTTCTACAGATAGATTATTCCTTTTTTCCTACTCACCTTTAACGAATGCTACTTTCATTCACTCTTTCAACAGTGCTTAAGAAGATACAGTACAAGTGGTTCATGGGCATGTGCACTAAGAATCTGGTCTACCTCTTGAACTACAGTCCACTAATGAAGACAAAAAATAATGAGAAACAAGGATCTAACTACCATATATAAGAGGGAATATTTTATACATGATCTTTTGGAATTGGGTTCTTATGTGGGAAGGATTTTCTCCTTATGTGTGGAAAGTGCTTAGAATCTGAAGGATTTATTCCTATGAAGGGAACAAAATTAGTGGGCTGAATGGCAGATTCACATAACCATCTCAAAAATCTTGTTATATGAGAAAGTACAATGAAATTTCATCCAAGAGGTCAGAAAGTAAAAGCCTATAAAGTTAAGCCTAAAATGGACATTAGTTATTTCAAAGCATATAGAAGAAAATACAAAATATACTCTCCTTAAAGGAGGAGAAAAAAAGAAGTAGGGATACTGTGCTTAGGATTGTCAGCCAAAATTAGTGAGTGTTTAAAAATAATCCCAAACTTAAACATTTTACTTCAGTGTCTGCTGAGGATGGCTGGGCTGTAAACTGAATGGTAGCTGGGGTGGCTAATTGGAGACAGGCCTTGGAAATAGGAGGTTATTTTCCTGTATGAAGAACAGACTGAAAAGAGAGGACTGTGCTCTGTGTATGAACTGGACAAATTTGATTTCAAATTTGTCTTTCAACAAGTATGTATTTTAAAATATCCTAATGACCTGCTGAACTGTTACTTAGGATGGTGATATGCTTAGTGATGATATGTTATATTACTATAAATATGTGTACTTCTTTATATACTACATCTAAGCAAGTGTAAATGTATACTTATATATACACTTGATGTATTACTATAAATTTGTATCCACTAAGGCAGTGGTGAAAAGAAAATTTTAGCTCCTAATTGTGTTTTTCTGTCATGCAAATTAAGTGGAAATTTGGTATAAATTGCTGGTTTGAAATCTCTTAATCATTTTAAAAGCTGATATCCATATAAATCTGCAACTAATAATTACTCCTTCCTTTAAATTTTGATTTTATTTCTCTTAATAACCTGCAAGGTCAGTCTAACAACTTGTGTTCATGTATGTATTATACAGTCTTTTAGTTTTTCTGTAATTTAATTTATTTTTAATGAATTTGGGTGATGAATATTTGATGACTGTGTGTGTTTCATTATGGAGGATATATTGCTGGCTAAATATTTCTGCCTTGGCAGTAGATGAGATGTGCACGAGATTTTATGAGAAAGCACATTAAAATGCTGCTCTTTGAGAAATTAAAAAAGCTTTTCAGAAATAGAATTACCAGGTAAGGATATTGCAATTAACTGATGTGCTCTCTCACTGCTGCCACTCAAATGAATTGCTTTTGCGCTGTGGTCCTTTAAGTAGATTTCTTATAGTGATATCAGAGATTCTGGTTGTGAATATATCATGAGTCATTTGATTAAAATAGTGCTACTTAAGATTTATTCTCATCAAAAATGCTAAGAATCCTGATCATTCTGTCAATCCTTTTCAGATTTCTGAAGAAACAATTTGTACCGTGGTAAAGCCCTGTGTTACAAATTCTTTTATGATAACAATAGTATAATTTCTAGAGATTTCCTTACAGCTATTACACTATAACCAGATAATTTTCTTGTGTTCTATGTGTAAAGCTGTAGTAGGTGCTGCATTCTGTCACTTAGAAGGTGTATTGCATGTTTCTGTAAGGTGTGGTTAAAGATACAGGTAGCCAAGTGTTAAAATCATGAGGCTTTTGTTTATTTTAATTTAGCTTAACTTAATGTTCTCCAACATTTCTGATAAAAGTATTGTTTGGTGGGAACTTAGGGACTAACTTCAGTTTAATGCAGTAGGCTGGGCTTTTCAGCAAGGAATGAGGAAGTTCAGTTTCAAGCTCCAGCTGAAAACTAGTGAAAACTAGGGCTGCTGCTTTAAGCAGTTGAGAAATGCAAGCTAAGGATATTCTCTGCACTGTGTGTGCTGCATTAGAAAATGCAGAAGTGTATTCTATGTTTTTTGAGAAGTAACTCCTAAAGATGTCAGTGTTACTTTGGGAAGCAGTTTCTTTAAAACAGTGATCTCAGTAGTAGGGATCTATTTTTCAAATGCTAAAAGTAACTCAATATCCAGTATTGAAAAGTAGGTGAATAACATTAAAATGGTGCATATGCATAACAATATTACTGTGGTTACAATATTATGGTCTGTACAACCTTGATTCAAGTCACCTGTGTCTGTACATCATGACAGGATTTATGACCATGCCTTTTTTACTGCAGTAATCTTTTTACATCTGTTTATCTGTTTCTTGATGGCCAGCTGGTGACCTTTGAGTCCAGCTTAGGTCTGCTCCAGATCACATAAGAACAAAGTTGGAGAATGCAACGCAATACTGAAAATCCTGAAAGAGACTGTCCTACATGTCTCACATTTGTCTCCCAAAATAGAAGGATGTTTACACTCACCTATTCTGACTTGCCATTCTTGAGAGGTGTGTTGTGAAAACTTATTTTATGAAAGCTCTTACTGCAGATAATGAGTTCTGTAAGGAAGGCAAGCATGATTGCTTAGGGTGTGGTCAGTCAGGTAAAGAATTGTTCAGTATATAAGCATATCACTTTTGTATACTGAATGAAGTCGAACTTGGTTGTAGGAAAAAAGCTCTGATGTCATTTGATAGTTTAAAACTCTCTATTACCTGTCTGGGAAAAATCTAGAAAATAATCTGGAGCTACATGGCTCCCAGTAGCAATCATATGTATGCTATAGGATTTTTAAAAAAGCAACTACATTTTAGTGTCTCACATCAGGACACTACACTCTCGTCTAGTGTATTTTCAGGTTAGAGATACTTAAGCACTCTTTTGAGAAAGTCATGTGAAGGTAATTGTAAGGATTGGACAAAACAACCAGCTGGTTCAGTTTTCTGTGTCCCGATGACTAAAGGAGAGGCACACAGTGATGGTTTCCTTAGAGGAATTGTAGCAGCCTGCAGTTCAGGGTCTGCCTGAGCCAGAGATTCTCGTCGGTGTTTAGCAACACTTGCAGTGCTTTCTTCTCCCTCGGGGATTTACATAATCTTTTTGAACTCATCTACATTTTTGACATCTGCAGTATCATGTAGCAGTAGTTCAACAGCTTAACTACAGATTTATTTATGTCCTTTGTGTAGTTCTTAATGTTGATACCTAATGATTTAATTTGTTGCTTAGTTATTTTGTTTCTAGAAATAATGAAAATTTGTTCTTTACTTACCCTTATATAATTTTTGATTTTTTTCTAAGTCTATATAAACTTCTTAGGTACTCAAAATACTTTTCCAACCTAAATAGAAAGTGGAAGTATGTTTAGTTCCTTTCACAATTAGAGGAATTCTTTTATTCTTTTCATTATTCTTTTCAATAAAACATTTTTCTAATGTTTTATACATTATATTTATACTTTTTTTTTCTGATGTGGCAAGCTGGGGACAGAAGAGACCAAAATAGTGTACATCACTCAAGATAGGAGCACACAAAGATCTTGTACCACAGCATAAGGGATTTCTGAATTTGTGTTGAAGATTTGAAGGATGGTACACTTGTGTCATTTCTTTACTTCAATACTTTCCTTGTGGTTGTAACATTCTGTTTGTGTTTTTGGATTACCACTGATGTTTTCTTACAGGGTTGTCTGTGGTAACTCCAGGTATTTTTTATTTTTCTCCTCAGTTTCAACACTATGTACTATCATGATACATGGATTGCACATTTACCTATTTGAAATTTTATCTGCCATGTTTTTTTTCAGCTACCGTTTTGATTCTGTGGTAGAATTTTCAACAGTCAGCTTTGATTTTGGATTATAATTATTGACATCTAAAAAAGTAACACTCATTCTTTCACATGCTGTCCTGTTTGTGTGTCCACTACAGAATCACAGAATGATTGGGGTTGGAAGGAACCAATAGAGGCGACCTAATCCAACCCCCCCATGCTAAAGTGGGTTAACCTAGAGCATGTAGTTTCTGAGTACCAAATACTGATGGGAAGAATTCATTGGCTTTTCTATGAGTTTTTGGAACTTCAGTGCTGTAAAACCAATAATGAAAGCATATAAGTTATGCAAACGTGGGCAGACTATTTTGAGCACAAAAAAAAAAGCATCTCTCTTACTCCAAATTGTTGCTTAATACTAGGTATAGGAGTTTTAGGTTATTACAAAGGAAGAAATCATCAGCACTTAAAATTGTTTTTGAAACTGTTTCATTGTTTGTCCTACTCTTGCAGAGTTAAGAAGCTCATTTGGTTGAATTTTGCTCAGAGAAGTTCAATCTGAGACAGAAAAAGTGTTTTGGAGGATTTTAGTCCAAATGATTCCTGTTTGCTGTAACAATGAGTTATTGAAAATAATAATGGCATCAGCCAGTTCTGTAGTACAAGTAGGTAACTTTTCTTTTTTTGTCTTTGGTTTCTTTTTTGTTTTTCTCCCCACTTTTTAAGCCTATGGAAAGGTGTTCCTAGTGAGGAAAGTAAGCGGCCATGATGCTGGAAAACTGTATGCCATGAAAGTATTGAAGAAAGCAACAATAGTTCAAAAGGCCAAAACAACTGAGCACACAAGGACAGAACGACAAGTCTTGGAGCACATCAGGCAATCACCATTTTTAGTCACGTTACATTATGCCTTCCAGACAGATACAAAGCTTCATCTCATTTTAGGTGAGTAGTCCTAAGGATTCAAGTCTTATATTAATGAGGAAAAAAACCCCAAACCCTTTTATCTCAATGTTTTGTAGGTTTTTTTTCATGTGGCCTTAAGTACAGGATGTTTGGAGATTGCATGAGAGAGATAGGAAGTAAAATACTGTTCATCTTCAACAGTGTCTGTGTTTGTGGTTTTCCTGTTTGAACTTGAGTGTGCCACTCTGACTGGGTGTGTTAGCAGTGTCTGTGACTTACATGCAGCAAGAAATGTATATGTGTATTCATCAATGACCTGAAAGCATTTGCTGCCAAAACTTTTGTTATGGAATGATTTGTTTTTGAGTATTGAGATGGGTGTTAAGAGGCAATCTAAAATCACACATTTTTGTGCTGCAAGTAGAGCTTATTCATAAAGTTTGGTACCACTCTAAACTTGAAAATAATTCTACCTTTCAGATTAGCAGCAGATTTAGTGTTTGGTGTATGAAAGGTATTGGTAAGAAAATTACTGGCAATTTTTAAAGACTTCCTATTTAGAGTGTTTTAAAGTAACTGTGAAATGAATGATTAATTTAATGCTTGGATGCATAATACAATTTTGTAGTGAATTATTCAAAGAAATAAATGATCCTTTAATTGAATTGCAAATTTTGCAATTCCTTTTAGCTCCTAACTTCCATTTTTTTAAACCTTTATTAACAGGATGATTTAGACATTAAATTAGCAAGACTTTATTAATGTTACATGGATGTACATCTCTAGCTGTCTGTTCATTGGAAGCTGCTCTATGCACATACCCTGGTTTCATATACTACAGTGGAATAATCTGAGATGCTCAATTAGAGTATTCACTAAATTCCTTTTTGAAGATGAGAGTTGAAAATTGTAGTATGGCTTCTTGCACATTTCTCTGACTAGGACCTTAAAGAAATATGTAAAATGTTGTCACAAAGAAATAGTTAGAAATATGTTGACAGCTTTGTGATTTCTTGATAACAACCATTAATAATTAAGTTTTTAAAATTTATTTTAGTATTGTAGTTAGGGTTAATAACTTGGAAAAAATTGAGAGATTAAATGAGACAAAATATGAATATTTATCATAAATAATATAATACCCTTGTTTAAATAAAGATACTTTTGGCTATTAGAAATATGGAAAGAAAGGTGGAAAATGAAAAAAAACCCCAACCAAAACCAGAAACCACCAAAACCCGACATTGACCCCGAGGTGGATGTAGTTACCTAAAAATAAATACAGAGTAATGAAGAAATTTAGATGACAAGGATAATTAGAAGGCTATAAAAGCCTCTTATATGGAAGAAAATTAAAAGCTTGATATTATGTTCTTGAGTCAAAGAGGAGCAAACCTGGTAGTTCTGAAAAACATTACATAGCAGATAATGCAGGCTGGGCACATGTCCACCATAACAGAATGTTGTTACTGTAAAATAGCTAATTATAATATGTTCAGGTTTTATTATGCTTTTGGAAGACATTAAAGAAGCGAAATTCTATCAGTCTTAACTTTTGTCCCCAGTGACTCGTGAACCTGTGTGCAGCACTCTGACAGTTGTATGATTTACAGCTGGGGCACATGTTGATGTTTGAAGCAAGAAATTCATAGCCAATATATAATTGCAGCCTTCTCATTTGCTTTGTTTTTTCTTTTCCATAAATTCTACCTCTAGTCTCAGAATACAAATTAGGGCCAGAGAAATCCTTTTTTCCCTTCTTTTTTTTTTAGGAGAAAATGAGAATAATTAGAGTTCAAAAATTTAAATCACTTTTTTGTACCAGAGAATAACTTTTTCTACCTAAGATGATGTAAAGCTACTTTATACTTCAGCTGGGCTTCACACCCTCCTGAGGAAAAAAACCCAAACTGTTTGTTACAAGTTTCTGTCTCCTTATGTAAGTCTTTGTATATCCACTTCCATTTAGTTTTGGAATTTGTGCTTCTGTAGTACAAGTAGGTAACTTTTCTTTTTGTCTTTGGTTTCTTTTTTGAATTCTGGGGGAAACCAGTGTCTGTCTTGGGGTTTTTTAGTACCTGGCTGCACTTGGTGTGTGAGAACATGCCATTTTAGCGTCAAGAGGTTTTAGAACTGGAGCCTCAGTGCAATATCTAGTACAGTTCTCATGCTGTTAGATTTTTTAGCTATATGAATTTAGACTGAATCAAGTACAGACATGCAGCTGCATTTCTGCCAGATTTCCAGAATGCAGGATTTGGAGTTGATTCCAGCTTTTACATTGGCTTTAAGCTACATTGGCTTTAAGCTATATGGAAAGAACAAAGTGTTGTGTCCCTGTGACTACCACCAATTCTGTACAAAGCTTATCAGGCAAGGTGAACCTACTAATATTTAAGAAGTTAAACAATCTGAACTGTCAGATGGAGTTTATGTTGAAGTCAGTGGTAATGTTTTTTCCACTGTGTCAGCGATACATTTGATTTAGCTCCAAGAGTTGGCAGGCTGGTTGTTTCACTGGGCTGCTGTTTGTGTTACAGCCTGGATAGAATTAAGCTTGTTGTGCCATTCCTGTGGCAGTGTTGGTTTGGATCTGTCACAGTCCTTAGGACAGTGCCTGGGAATTCAGTGCTTGCCTTGTAGCAAGTTAGCAGTTCTGGCTTGAAATGCTTTTAAAATTTGTTTTTGTTATCTTTTCCTACGTACTGAAGGTGTTTTAGAAGAAAGAAGCAATTTTAAAATGTAGGTTATTTATACCTCATTAGATCTTTTTTTATATACTTGCTAATCTAGATAAATAATCTTCCTCATAGTTTGATTCCACTAATATTCCTGTTCAAACAGAGGACTGGAGAAGTGAAAAGTGGAGAGATCAGAATGTCTTTAATTTCTATATATGCTTTCTCCTTCAAAGTATTTACTTATAATAGGATTGGATGCTTTTATTGAATTTAAGTCTTACAGCAATAAATCTATAGAAACAATATTCAAGAAAATATTGGGTAAGATGTGGGACATGTTCCCTGCTCTGTATATGTAGACCTCAAATACAATAATGGAGGCTGTGAGGTTGCAAATTAATGGCTGTAACGTACCATAAACAGCCCTACATCTAAAATGTTTACATTGCAGTGGAACTGTATTGTAGTAATTACTTTTTCCCCCCTCTTCCTTACTGTGAGAAAACCCTTATGTCATAGCCTGCAAAGAATGAAAGTGTGGTTTCCATGAGGGAGTGTATGTCAAAATGATCTCCTCCAGTAAAATTTTGCCCTCTAAGTTTCCCTTATGAAGGGAAAATTTTGTCATTGTCCATAGCTGATTATTTCACCTAATACCTGTTTTCTGAATTGTCTTTGTCAGTCTGCCTTTTGGCTCATAAGAGTCTATAAGTACTCTGTAGATAAAATTTGTACTCCTTTCTTTTCATATTCCTAAAACCCTAAAAGCCTGATTTTGCAAAAATCCCTATCTTTACAATTTATGAATATCTGAGGCTTATTTTATAGTTTTGTTGCTTATTATTTAAAAGTGGGTCTTGTTCTTCCCTCAGTTGTCTACGAAGGAAAATACATTTCATCATGTTGTACAATATTTTAGTGAATTACTATAAAGTAAAAGCATCTGATAGCAGAATGTGTTACTAAATTGCTTACATTATTTCCAGTAGGAAAATTAAATTGTCAGAGAGGGAAATTATAAGGTTCTTTGTTCTGTTTTTTAGACTATATAAATGGAGGAGAATTGTTTACTCATCTTTCACACAGAGAGAGATTCTCAGAAAATGAGGTGCAAATTTACATTGGGGAAATCGTTTTGGCGCTCGAACATCTCCACAAGGTAAAGTAACTTTATCCCAGTGCTCATTTTGAGGACCTACAGCTGTATTCTTTTTGCATCACATGAAGTTAGTAAGGAGAATTCTTTCTTCAGGTTGTTTTAAGTTCAAAGTAACTTTATCTACCATAAGAACATTGGTTGTATAATTAGAAATAATTCCTTGTGAGGCATCTCTTCTTGTGCACTGGATTAAGGCTACAATTTTTTGTCTATAATCTGAAGAATAGTGTTAGTGACAAATGATTGTTTACTTTTAGTAATCCTTGTGAAATGGGGTATGTTAATAAAGCTAATTTTTAGTGAACAACAAGTTTTGGGTTGTATTGTTGTTCAGGTGTCCTTGTTTCAACAGAATTGAGTCCTAGCACAACTGTAGGCATGAAAAGCCTTACAGTTTTCAGAGGTAGTAAGCAGATTTGTAGTTTATTACAAAAGCATGTATGGTCTATGTCTAGAACATATAACAGAAGCGTCCATTTTCATTCTTAGTGAAAGCTGAACTGAGTTGTACATACAACAGCAAGCATTCAGTCTCTTTTAGATTCAAGAGATATGTAGTATGCACTTTAAATTTTAAGACATTAATGCACAGTGTAATTTCTGAGAATTTTCAAGTAATTTTTAAGTTATTTCTTTGAAGGCATTTAAAAATTGTCCTTTTTGAGGCACAGCTTTTGTCTGTCAGATTACCTAAATCATGTAAATTTTGGTAGCATCATGCCTTCAGCAATGTCTCCTTGATGTAGTTACACTATTTGGAAATAATTTTTCTTATATTCTGTTTGCAGTTGGGGATTATATATCGGGATATAAAACTTGAGAATATTCTCCTCGATTCTGATGGCCATGTGGTGCTGACAGACTTTGGTCTCAGTAAGGAGTTTCTTACTGATGAGGTGAGTATTTGACTTTCCATTAAGTGTGGACAGGATTGAGCAACATCACAAAAGTCAGATTTTGTCTCACTGAAATCATGAACTCATTTGAGAAGAGTGGGAAATGTGCATTCTACATACTTAATATGTAGAACATATTTTTAGAACATATTTAGTGTGTTTTATTAGGGTTTGAGCTTTCAGTTCATTGGTCTTAGTTGTCAGACATCATTGTTCTAGTTTTCATTGAAAAGCCTTCATACTTTCTTCTGCTGCCCTCGACATGAAAAAAGATCCACATAAGTCTGAAAAGTCACATTTTCATTTTCAGATGCTTTCTAAAAAATGCTTGGTTGTGCTAATACTTTGCAGTGACTAGGCAAATGGTATGCTATGACTCTTCTTTATGCTAATAATAATTAATGTATTATTATCTTGTCTCTTTCTGATGTCTTTGTGTCACTTTTAATAAGCTTAATTGCAAGCTTTTAGGATGAAAGCTTATCTTGTATGAAATACGTAGATGGTACCTAACATAGTGATCTCTGAGTGTTGATGTTAGTTGTTAATTATTTGTAAGATACAGTTTTATCTCCAAATATACTTTTTAATTTTCAGAGAGTCAAAATTGTGCAGGATTTTACTTCTGAGAGAATTTTAAAATGGCTGGTTTTTGGCTTTCATGTTAGCTATCAGAGGTATTGAAATCTAGGACTGCAGATCTAAAAGTCTTTGTTAGAAGCAGCAGAAGGGCTTTCTAAAAATAGGTAGCTGGTAGTTTCCTCTAGAGTATTTGCATTTCAAATGGAGTCTTGTAGGATTTGTGAGGGACCATTTTAAGAGATAGAAATTCTACTTTCTGCAGCAGGGAAATAGTGCAGATAATGTCAGTATATTCCTTCTAAATTATAGCATGAAACTAAGAGGAGGCTCAACTGGTATGAGAAGGGATTAGCAACAGATGCCACACCAGTTTGAGAGAGTAAGCAGAGAGAGATGCAATTTTCATCAGGAACGGGTTATAGTAGAAGGTGTGGCCAGGAATAGTGGGACCTGTTTAGAATTGTGAGAGAAACAGTGATGGGCACAAAGGGCACTGTAAAGTAGACAGGATGGTATTCCCGAACTAATGAGAGAGAAAAGGAGCAGTTCCCTAGCCTTTGAGCCAAAGTTGAATGAAACCAAAATCTTCACTGTGTTAGGAATGTCATAACGAATTAAACACTTTAAGTCTCAAAACAACTGGTTCTAGGAAATACATCTCATCTGTGTTTACCTTTGGCACATCACTTACAAGCAGTGTGAGGAAAGGGAAGGACTTGGATAAGCATCAGAGATGCCTGAGTCCTTTATCTACACTCTGAATCAGATTTCTCTTTCCTCTGACTCTAATCCATTCTGTTTCCAGTATATGCCTCAGAATCTCTTCATTTAACTATAGTTTTTCTTCTTGTTCTCCTTTATAGTCATCTTCCCTGTCAAAAAACCTCTACATTTCTAGTGTTTCTTTTAAGGAAAAAAAAAAAAAAAGGCAATTGTGTTATTTGTTTTCAAAATCTAAGTAATTGTCTGCCCTTGACTAATTTTCATGGGTACTTTTGTAATTTAGCTATTGGACATAAACATGATTTAAATGGCCCATTTACACATAGAAATTGATATTTCATATTGCATTCTCTGTAGACAATTCAACTAGTGCTAGAACACTTCTAATTAATTACAAAAGATACTTAACTTATACTTGTGAATCGATGTACTTACAACAAGTAGAAGTTGCCTGTATAATTGCATAGCTTTCTATCTGTTTCTATGCTTGTTGAATAACACTTTTAAATAATATTACACAATTATGTAAGTCAGATAAGAGTATAGCATTTGCAATTTAATCAGAGCAGTGTACTTTCCTTTCTCTCCCTTTCTTCACATATCTTTCCTGATCCACCTGCTTCTTGCAACAACTTTGACATTAAAAATACATACATAAGCAAGGGGAATTTATTCTAATAACTCCTTTCTTTGGACAGTGTTTTCTGAAACAAGATATATTTTGGTTATTAAAAATGTATAAAAATAATCATAGCATGTACTGTGTTTAAAATGCTTATCAGAGAGAAATGTTTACCCTGTATTTATGAATTTTCGATAGTTTTGTGGTTAAGGATGCTTGCCAGAAAACATTTTGCTTCCATGTTTTCATTGTCTCTGCTTTAATCTGATGACTGTTAAAGATTTCTAGGTATCTGGGCAAGTATTGAATTTAACAGAAGTTGTTTTATAATGAAAAGAGTACACTATTTCTTGACTTCAATAATTAGAGCAGATTGACTATTCAGAAGCGAAGAGGTGGGAAGCTGCTTTCCCAAGCACTGTTTGAGTGAAAGGAAGCAAATGCGTGTGGCTTGTAGGAAAACAGAAACCTATTGATTTCTACCATGTAGCTACTGAAGCATGAATGTGAAGAGTCCATTGTCAAATACTCTCTCTGTTTTGGAGTTGTTATGTGAAAGTGCTTATAACATGCACGAATTAAATATCTAAACTGAAAGCAGTGTGGTTTTAAGAGCTTTAAAGCATTTTATGCTACTGTTTCACTAAAAACTGGAATTTGTCTTGTACAAGTGAAACAACAGTGTTGTTTTGCCTTTATCTTAAAAATGAAGCCATGTGCTTTTATTTACATGCAAAAAGAAATTACTAGAATAAAATAGTCCAAGAAAAGTGAATTTTCACATAGGGTAGGTCAGTATCACCAAGTATTTAAGTAGGAAATTACTTTAAGTGTTCAAACTTTATTTAATGTCTTATGAAGACCTACAGTTTAGTAGCCTAACCATAGAATGTAATTATGTAAGAGATGAAGAGATTGAAAAGAATGTACCTTTTTGGTATTACTTTTTTATGGCATATGTATTCTTAATCCTGTGATGAATTTAAGGCTAGTTTTTAACTCTACTGAATTGCAAAGAAAATCAGAGTAAAACAGACAATTTTGTCCTTATGATTTCCTGCCTCTCGGTTGAGTGCTTTTCTAACTAAGGTGTAAAATTCATTTTCACATTACATCAGTAAAGGTTATTGTGTGGGACATGGAGAATTGGTAGGACTTGAGACTTCTACAACACTGTTTTTGTTCATTGCATAAGTGAAATCACTTCAATGTTGCTATTTTTTTTAAGGCTTGTGTTA
Organism: Serilophus lunatus; assembly: GCA_013399895.1. Taxonomy (NCBI): domain Eukaryota; kingdom Metazoa; phylum Chordata; class Aves; order Passeriformes; family Eurylaimidae; genus Serilophus; species Serilophus lunatus. The sequence goes on along the minus strand of VXBA01002396.1, from coordinate 949,295 downwards.
CATGTACCTTAAAAAGAAACAAAAATGCCTAAATTATTAGATGGAAAAAAGCCCAAACCAACGTCTTGTGTGTTATCTTTATCCTCCGGATTTGTGATTTAGGCATATTTTTATCTTTTTGTTTCATTAATAGCTCTACTTGTATGCTGGAATTGTTTTGGCTTGGTCAATTTCAGTTCAATGTCTAGTCATCAGGTTTGGTCTTAATTTTCATGTTTATTGCTAAAATGCTACTTAATTTTTTTAAATCTATCTTTCCCCGCACACTTCTTCTAGTTCTGTAACTGTGCTAAAGTCATTCTTTAGTATTTATGGAGGCTTTTATGTCTTAGAATAGTAAGAACACATTCATTGAATGGAAAAGTAATCTGTTCAACCGCGCATAATAATTAACTTTTTTCCTATTAAATAAATCCTATAAAGCACACTTTCTTCTAGAGAAGAGTGAAGTGCTCAATTCTTCTGCATTGGTATATGCCTTTTGCATTAGCTTAAGTTTGTTTTGAGGTTTTCGTGTTTGCTCAATGAAGTTTAAAAAAACATTATGGTAAATACAGAATGTTGTCAGTCTTCGAAGTGTGTTTGTGAGCATGCTAATGCCTGGGCGATAAATAATAGAAAAATGGATATTCTGTGTGAGGGATAATTGAATTCAAATCTTAGTTGGATGGATATTTGTGTACTTCTGTCTGATGTGTAGAATGAATAGTTCATATGCATTACTGTTTTTTCATCTGAAAATCTCTTGATCAGCATTGCAAATTTCGTTATGACTCTCAGATGCTTTTCGCTGTTGAATTGTTGTTTGTTTTCACTTATTGGATGATGGAGTGAACATTTTGTTCTGGAGAGAAAATTAGTGTGTAATTTTCAAAGATTTTAAAGGACATTTCATTGAAGGAAAAACGATAAAATAGAGGTTAGTCCACTGTGGGTCTTCGTAAATCAAGCAGGAAGAGATTTGTACACGTTCTTAGTGCAGTTTAAAGGTAGTCCAGAACAGAGAAAAGTGACTATAACTTGACTCATTTAGAGATTTAGGAACTGTCATCTCACATGAATGACCTCATAGATTAGCTGTACATTTAACTTTAAAAGACCTGTCTAGTTGTTCAATTAAACAGATACCATCTTATCATTGCAGTTAGATAGTGCATACTCTGAATACTCTACATTTACTTGCAAAGATGAGTAAAATAATCCATACTGCATATGACTTACTATATGTGCTTGTATTTTAAAGAATTGTTCAGTGATGTAGACATAATAAACACAGTTATAAGGAGTGGATTTATGGCTCTGCAAAGAGAAAAAATTAAGAGTAAACTGAATAGTGAAATTAGTCCACAGAAGTTAACATGGGTTATAGATCTGTCTGGATAATTAGTAATTTTCCCCTTACTTTGGAAAAGGAAATGAAACAATAGAAAAAACTTTTTGCCTTATTTGGAGTACTTCTGTTGGTGTTTTAACTGTCTTGAAATTAAGAAACAATACCAAACTCTCTAAAGGCACATCACTGAGGTGGACTAATTTAATTGCAAAACCAGGTCATCAGTGATCAGATGACTGTTTGAGCCTTTGCCCAAAAGGTTTCCCTTTTCAGTGCTTATCACAAGGAAGATTGTGCTTTCCCAGCATGGAGCAGTAATGCAAAAGACCAGAGCATAAAATAAATGTTATCCAGATTTCGATGCCAAAATCTTAAAGCGCTATTAAGAGTTTTTGCAGAACAGATCATGCATCCTTAGAGGGACTGCTTTAAGGATCCTGTTTCCTTATGATAATATACCGCTTGAAAAAATCCCATTTGAGTCAGTGTGTTAAATAGTCTGGTGTCTTCTATTGGATCTTAGAAGAATACGTTACTAGTCAGCTCAGAAAAATTCTGTTTCTGTTTTCCAAGTGAAGACAAGTAACTTTGAGGGCAAATGCTGCCATCATTATTTTTTCTCATAGGTTTATTTTTTTCTTTTGAATTACTGCAAATCCCTAACTTCAGTGGAACTTGGGCAACCAGATATGAAAAACTAACAAGGCCAGAGATTCACTATTAAATGTAAATGAATTTAGAACCAGGTGGATTGCATTTAAGCAAAATTCTCCACTCCTGCTCCTCTGCCTTTTACATTTGGTGCTCTCTGAAACTATAAATGTTTGAAATCTATATATTTTTTTTTTAAAAAAAAAAAACACTTTTGAAGGCTTGCAGTGGCAGCTAGTAGAATTCTTCCCAGAATCATTACTCTTCCATAACTTATAATTTTGCCTTTTTTTGAAGAAAGATTATTTTTTCAGGGTTTGCTTTGTATACTGTTCTTCTCTTTTGGTACTATTACTTCTCTCTTCTGAAAAGACAATGCTTTAGAAAACAAGCCTTCAAAAAAATTGGAATTTTGAGAAGAACCTAGTACAAAATGTTCATCCAAGTTGACAGTGGTACATGCTTGCATTCCTCCCACACAATAATGTGCTGTTTCTGAATTTTTTTGCCTGAAGAACTGAGACTTTTGTTTTCTTTTCGTTTAGTTATTTGGCTTTACAAATCCACTATCAGGAACTTGTTTAAATAATTTCTTACAGAAATGAAATTGCATTGCAGTGTAAAAGCAAACATAGCTTTAAGTCTGTGAAAAGATTTTCTTGAACCTCCAGTTAGATGATGTATGGCCTTCCATTGAGTTGTGTTTTGGGGTCACAGTGGTAGAAGTTGCATGTTTCCTGGCTAGCACACACTATGAGGTATATCTGCTCCTGCTCTCCCTTTTAATTGCCTGTTCTGTTAGCATCTGCTGGCAGGCAAATCTCATTCTTGCTTGAACAATTCAGTAGCTTTGTTTCACATCTGTTTTGGAAGTAGAAGTCGTTAATCTAGCTGTGGCAAGAGGTATAGTGACCAACATGGTATTTTGACTGATCTGGCTTCTTCAAGTAGCAACAGCCACCAGGATAGGATTTTTAATTAATTTCACATGACCTTATTCATATTTTTTAATTCTTCTTAAGAAGCCATTTCAATGTGGTGGACCTTTGATCTGCCATATTGCAACTGTTCTAACTTTAGTCTGTAGCTTTGCTTTTGTCCTACAATCTTCATTATGATTTTGTTGTACACAGCAGAGCAGTCTAACTAGTATACCACTAAACTTTTTGTCTATCTTTGTTCTTCCTCATTTGTCTCCTGCAGAGGTTGTAGTTTTGGTCCTGAATAGAAGTTACTCTCTTCAGCTGACAGATATTTTTTGGATGAAGCTGTACCTTGTGATATGGACAGCTTAATTACTCAGAGCTACGTCTGGGTATTGTGAATTATAAGACTCACAAAATGACTAAGATTTGAAAATACAGTGAGCAAAAAGAAGAAACCAGTCAATTTGGCGAGAATTTTGTTGAAACCAGGTTGTTTTTTTTTATTTAAACCTTTATCACATCTTTGAACCATGAGAGGCTTTCGATCAATTTTCATATACTTTCCTAGACTGAGACTGTTATTGTTATTCTGGGCAATTAAAATGATGGTGAAGAATGTTACAGATAAAATTTCTATGGAAACAGCATTTTTTAACTTGGTGCATATTTATTTTTCAGGTAAATATCTCTGATAGAATGACCTCTAAGATTCCCTGAAGGTAGAGATCATCTTTCTGCATAGCATTCAGGCTTTTCATTGCTTACTTGTGATTTTTCTGAAATGCAAAATCCATTCAGTAGGTCAGGTTGTTAGTGGCATCTCTGCTATGTGGCTTTTACGTGTTGCAAGTGAATTTTTATTTGTGACAGTATTCTCTTGATTTATCCTATGGTCCTGGTTTTCTTATTAAACTTACCAAGGGAACTCTGCTGGCTCAGTTGTTGAGTAGCTTGCAGCCAGTTTGCTGATAGCTGGCACAAGGTATTCTGTGTAGTACTGCTGAACTCTTCAACTGCTTAAGTTCTTCAGTCTTGTAAACTGTTTCTGGAGGATCTATGGTTCTTGACTAGTTTGTCGGGAAGCAGTAGGATGGAGACACTGCTCCACGCTTTTTTAGTGTGAGCTGGGAGCTAAGGGTGGCAACAAGGCAGGTGTGGATCTATACCCCACTGACCAGTGGTCAGTGCAATCCCACAGCTGCCAAACAAGAAGATCAGAGCAAGTCCAGTAGCAGAAAAATGGCCTCAGGCAACAGCCCAGAGGTTATCAGAAAAGCTTGTTGTGAGGAGGGAGGCCAAGCTAGGATTTGAAATTGGTGGATCAGGATCAGTGAGGTACACAGCCAAGTAAAGACACACACAGAGCTCAGCTGACATGAGGATCAAGAATGGGAGCCTCAACATTGCTCCCAGCTGAAGATGGATGAGGCCCCTGACAGGGTTCCACACAGGTTACTCACCTTCATTTCATCAGTGTTGGTCTTAAGGAGGGATGCCTTAACCCATAGGATTGGGGAAAGAGGTTGCAGAGCCTGTTGATGAGGTCAGGGCCCTGACAATAGATATCCTAGGAAAGTTTTCACAATTTAAGCTTATAGCCAAGACTTAAATTACGACTTTCAGGGCTTTGATTACATACAGTCACAACTGTACAAAATAGGAACAATAATGATACTAATTCCTGTATTCTAGGAGTTTTGTTACTTTTTAAAAAATTTCTCATTGATACTATTGAGAACACTATTGATAGAGCCCAGAGATGGTCTAATTAATGCAGCCTGAACTTTGACTTTGAAGTACCTTTAACAAAGAAACAAGTTGAGACTTGAAGCATTCAATCAGAGGTATAAGCAATTAAGGAAGGTAGTTTTACTCTAACATGTTTCCCTGGGTAAGTAAAATGAAGAGCAACATCAAGAGTTCTTTGGCACAATACAAACCCTGGCATTTGAACGTATCTAGAAATGATGTACCACTTTGGTTATTTGAGGAGATTAAGAAATGGATTTTATGTTGCTGTTGAAAGGACAAAATCATGACGTGATTTGATAACTTGTGAAATGTGGGCCCATACACTTAGTTAAGTCTTACTCCTGAATGCAGTAGTGTAATACATCCTTTTTTAGCCTCTGCTGTCTGAATTTGCTTATTTCATAACTGATTACATTTTTCATCAACAGCCTCATAGTAAAATGAATGACTCTTCTGCTAATTTCCAGATATGCATTGAATAAAATAAAATTATTTGAAGGTACAGTCTAGTGTGTATTGTTTAAAATGTTTTTCCTTGTTAAGAAATTGGTAAAACTGTAAAATAGAAGGATCAATTGCTGTACTATTGTGGCTGAAGTTACTCATATCGGTAAATAATGCACATAAATTTCAGAAACCTCACAAAAACGCATTAGTGTTACTCTTCAAAAGGATTCACTGCCTGTTAAGTGTTTTTCCAGTACTATTGCCTCCTGCTGCCATTTCTAGTTCTGAATTGGAGTTTCTGTTTCTGCGTTGCACTTCCGCAGAAGGTCTAATTCAATGAGGTTTCATTTGGGATGGCTTCTTCCTCCTTGGATGAAGTGCCACAGTGCGAGCCAGGTAGCGGTTACAGCTGATTATGTAGTATTGGGACCTCTGTCCATTCAATTTAAATTAGGGTGTTGGCTGTTAAACATCTAATAAAGAATTAGATACTTAATATCTTTTGGGACAGCATTACCCTCATGGACCTTTTTTTTTTTTTTTTATTTTTTTATTAATTCCTTCATAAGCACGTATTAGGGATGTTACTTGCAGTCACTAAACCTTCATGAGGGTATGATACCGTGTTGACTTTTGGAGCAGAACTGACTTTTCTGTTAGGTTCTTGTAGCTGATGCAATAGAAAGAGCAGTCTTCACACAGAGTTAAGACCGTGTGAGAAGCACATGAGAAACCATAGAAATTGATCTGTGGGTTTCCTCTTCAGAAACACTACTTAAGAAATAGAATTCTTAAGTACAGTTAGTATATTAATAATCATACCTTAAAATAGTCATCTGAGGAACTTTGCAAGTAGTTTTGCATTTAGCCAATATATGAAGCATAGCCTGTTTGTTAGATGGTTGCTAAAAGAGAAGCTCCACTATACATGAATTTTAACTAAGTTACGATTTTCAGAAATTAGATTTTTCATCTATATACCTGATCTGAAAGTTGGTACGGAGAATTTTACCTCTGCAATAAAGGGAGAATAGTCCTTAACTGAGGGGAAAGACCATGCCTGTGTTAGATTTAACACCTTGTTTTAACTTGTTACTTGATTTCAGAGTGCCTCCAGAGTGAGCCATTCCTCGTCTTGATAGGTCATAACATTTTGAAACTTCGTAATGATGAGGTCAGATTGAATGAAGAAACATAATTTGCCATCTAACAAGTATGGACAAGTATAGGACTCTCATAAGAATGTTGCTGAAAACCATGGAAGAACCTGGTCAAAACATGCCTGGTAGTTGTTTTATTTCTCCATAACAAAAATGTGACAAGAACCAGTAAATAATTGTTGTCTGGATTGGAGAGTTTTTCAGTGGACTTGTGCAGAGTCAGTCCTGAGAACAGCCCTGAATACCTTCAGTGAGCTTCTTCTTGGCTAGCTGGGGCCCTTCTGTGTCATTGCACCCTGTTGCTCTGTGGCACTAGGTGCTACTCAGTCCCAGAGTTGTTCCTGACAGATGAAATACATGCCATCAGAGACTGTACCTCTGACTCTCCAGGTTTAGAGGCTTGTCTCTGTGTTCTTTGGCCCAACAGCACTTAGTGTTTCTGGGTTTCGATTTTGTTAGCAATTTTTTAATACCAACTATGCTAAAGGAGTAATTCTTTAGCTATGTGATGGTGTTCCTAGAATATTTTATATGAATATGGAGTGCTAGGAGGTTAGTCCAAGCCAATTTAATAGCTGAGAAGTCCCCTTTCCCTTACATGATGTAGTTTTTAATTTCTTGAAATTCTTATGCTAGAACTTTCTTACTCTAGGTTTTAACCAAGCCTGTTCCTACTATCCAAGTCATATCCTACTATCTCTTCTATTAGCAAGGAATTCCCATTACAGAATGCATATACTGTTAAAGAACCTTTAGGGAAGAGTAGCTTTGGTTTTATTTATTTATTGGTTTGAAGGAATGTGATAGTATTACAGCTTCAGAATGCATCATATCTGATGTTCAAGGTAGAAGGGACAGTTAAGAATCAAGTATTTGTACTGTGAGTAGTTGCAGAACAGAAGCAGTCTGTTCTGTTTCAAAGGTGACCTTTCATGTAGTTGAAGTGGGTCCTAATTTTGAATGCTGAAAAGAACGGGTTCAGTGAATACTTGGCTAGTCCTCTGGCTGAATTGTGTTTGCACAAAGACTTGTGAATAAAATAAGCCGTAGGATTGTAGGACCCCAGTGTCTGTTGGACCAGGAGCACATGTTTGGAAGCAGTTCATCATGTTGAAGAAGTACTTCAAAGGCCATATATTTAAATGTTAAATGATAGTCTTCAAATGGCAGAATAACTGTCTTAAGACACTTGAGTGCTTTCCACATTTGCATTCACGCTTTGGAATTAAAATCACAAATGCTCAAGCTCTGGAGCATTTTCCCAAAGCAATATTTGTATGGCAAATAAATGCTCCCCTTAGGCTTGTGCACACTTGTAGAACAGTGTCCTTGGCATGTGCCTCAGTGTTCTAAGCCAGACACTCTAGATAGAGCATCTGTTATTCTTTGCAGGTATGTTTGTTTTTTTTTGCTTATGTTACTAACTATGCCAGTATTCTGGTAGGTAGCTTTGTCTCAACTCATGCTTTCCAGCATTCACACTTCTGTAGTCTTCTTTCATGGTTTTGTTAAAGTGCTTTTGTTTGGTGTGTGTTTGGTTTGTTCCCTAGGCCTCTGAAACAGAACCTTATGGGTTCTTAAGACTTCATTTGATCTTTTTCTTTGTTTTTTATTTTTGCTTCCATTTTTCCAGTGATCAAATGTCATGCTCCTGTTTGCACAGTCTGTCTTTTGTACAAACAGCCAATTTGGCAACAGATTGGTTCATTTTGTGCTTAATGTTTGTTTGGGTGGTATGTTTCTTTTGATGTAACCTGCAGAAGTTTACACAGGAATCATACTCTTTAATGCTCAGTAGAAACATACTGATGACACCATTCACTCAGAAGTACTGAACAAATCAACTCTCAGAATCGTGGAATCGCTAAGGTTGGAAAAGCCCTCAAAGACCATCAAGTCCAACTGTCAAGATAGTATCATCACTCAACCATGTCCTCAAGTGCCATATCCACGTGTTTTTTGAACACTTCAAGGGATGTGACTCTACTAATTCCCTAAGCAGTCTGTTCCAATACTTCACTACTCTTTCCATGGAGAATTTTTTCCTAATGTCTAATCTAACCTCCTCCTGGCTCCTTGAGTCTTGAACCTTTCATTGTAGATCATCTTTTATTTCTCTGAGGGTGCTTTGGAGCTCTGAAGGCTGTTCTCTGTATGTTCATTCAAGCTGACTTGGATTCCCTGTCTGTCATGCTATAAGTAAGCATGACAATCAGAAAATGAACTTTCAAATTATGCAGATATCAATTTAAAGAGGGGAATTAATTTGATATTTTTTGAGGCCCTGAGCTAATGTTCTCTGCATATTGGAGGAAGTATAATCCTATGTAAGAATCCCTTGGGATCATGTCCTCTGCTCTAAGAAGAATTTTTTATTTTCAATTAATACTACTAGTTTTGGCCTGGCACTCAGGCAGTTGTCTACCTGTGTTCTCCTAGCTGAAGATTTCTTCAGCTGAGTATTGCATCATAGTTTGTTTCTCAGCTATAGACATTTGGGTGCATGCGATAAAATAATGCAGGCCTCCACCTCCTAGATTTTGGAGAGCACCCATCCACAATCTGTTGTCACTATTTCTTTGGCCGGATTCTATGCCATGTCTGGACATGTTAGGACTTTGATTCAGACACTTTCAGTGCCTTTGGGCTCTGTGTTTTGGGGCACTAGAAATGAACACCATCCTTCCAGCACAGTATCTCCTTAAATCAGACATAACGGAACAGCCCTTTTTCCAAAGAGCTGGCTGCAAAAAGGCAATTTGGGCCAGGATACATGAGCCTTTTAGAAGCATATTGAGTGCGAGCAATTCCGTGACTGTCTTGAAGTCTCATTTAGTTCCTGTGGTTCACTTTGGAATTGCAGTTCTTGTCCTGCATACTCTGTTACAACCTGTTGAACAGTTACAAGGCTTAATAACTGAGGTACCATTGCATATGTTGGTAAACTGAATTTGCATTGCTGTAGACTAGGATGTGTGTTCTAAAAGATACATCCTTGTATGACAGTAGTGAATGTTTCTCCATCAGTCAGGCATTTCCTACAGATATGGCAAGTTTGATTGATTAGTCTCTGCAGCAAAATGGAGTTTAATCCTTTTGCTTTTTTGTTGCTGTTAATGTACTTTTTTACTTGATGAGTGAGCTCATTAGACAACTCTGAAAGCATAAGACCTCTCTATTATTGAGAAGAAAACTTCACACATATACTTTCAACAACTTCAGGTAGTTTCAAATGCTTGCCTGCTATCCTTTGGTTGTAAAGCAGTGCCAAATGATGATACAAGATCCTCAAGAACATGATGATGCAAGACTACCATCCTTCTGTCAGCAGTTTTGATTGAATTTTAGAGCTAGATATTTTGATCTCTGCAATTGGTGTAATTGTGGTCAACCTGCCAAGGTGTCGGGGTACATAGTCTTAGCAAAGAAGATGCTGCTCTGGGGTGGGTTTTTTCTGGTGAAGTGACTTCCGGGACAAACCCTAATCTGCATTACACATCTCAATCTTGGACAGTTGTAGAGGTATAATTCTCTACTAAAGCTGCTCAGTGCTCTTTCCTTTTTTGATGAATTGAAAGGACAATGGAATGCTAAAACAGATAATCTGGAGACAAGACTTCAGGATTTACATAGATGTGGTACTAAAACTACCCTAGCAAGTTAAAGCAGTTACATTTCACTACGCAGCTCAGATCAGTCAGGTTGATTGCAAGAAACTTGGAAAAAGGGCAGTGCACTGTCTTTTTGTATATTGCCATAGCTGATGTGAGGAGATTTGGGAGTCTACCCTATGTGTAATACTACAGTATTTATTAGAAACAGTCTGGTAGTATATATTGGGTCATCCACTGTGTCAGTGTGTAGCTCATCTCAAAGAAAAAGTAGTAAGGGAATATAACATGTTTTTCTAATTTAACAGATGGTTTAACAAAGGGAACTGCCTGGCTGTCCACGTGAACCTATCTGTAGTCTGTGATCAAGAGCTCTTTAACAAAATTCTCTTTCTATTACTGGCTTCATGAAAAGTTTTTGCTCTCTTAAGAAGCTAACAGGTTTGAAGTAGCATCTTCATTTATCTTTACTATAAGATAAGCTATTGCATAAACAGTCAGAAATGAAGCTGAACTTCGTAAAGAAAAAGAAATCATAACAATCTGTTGCGTGCTAGAAGACTAAGACTTATTTCCAGATTATCTGTAAACATCAAAGAACTGATTTGTTGATTTGGAACAAAGATAATTACACCATTTCAAAGACAAAGTCAATATTGTCATACTGAGTTGTTAGTGATGGGCTAGCTACACTTATATTTCCATCCATTACTGTCTGATTGTTTGCTCTTCTATAACTCAGAAGAGGAAACCACAACGTTTAAAGCAGGCATGCTGAGTGAATGAAGAAAATGAGTGCTCTCTGTTAGACAAAAAGTTTCTTAAGCTCAAGTATTTGTAAGACATGCATGACTAGTGAGAATTCATGTTTAGGTGATCTAAATTCAGTTGTCTTTTAATAATATCCTTTCTTGTCTTATATCTCATGACATGAAAGTATTAATAATGCAGATTCTGGAATTTGACTTCATATTATAAAGTTGAATGAAGTGTAAATTTGGAAGAGACACAAAATAGGATTTCATTGTAAGTTTTGTAGTTGGGGGGGGCAGATGTTTGATTTTTGAGTTAAACATGATTTCACAAATGCACATGGAATACAATTTACAGTGAGTGACGTTTTATGACAAAATCACAGAGTGGTTCAGGTTGGAAGGGATCTCTGGAGGTCACCTGGTGCAACCCACTGCTCAAACATAGTCACCTAAAGTTGGTTGCCCACAACCAAGGTCAGAAACTATTTGAATATCTCCGAGGAGAGGGACTCCACAAGCTTCATGGCCAGTCTGTGCCAGTGATCCGTCACCCTCACAGTAAAAGCGTGTCCTCTGCTGGTCCTGTCAGTGTCACTCTACTGAAAAGAGCTGGGCTCCCTCACCTTCACACACTCCCTTCAGGCATCTGTGTGTATTGAAGAGATCTCCCTGAGCCTTCCCTCTTGCAGGTGGAAGAGTCCCAGTTTCCCAGCCTTTCCTCATATGGTCCAGTCCCTTAATCATATTTGTGGCTCTTTGCTGCTCTCTCTCCAGTATCTCCATGTCTCTCATGTACCTGGGAGATCAGAACAGGACAGAAAATGAAACTGTTATTGGAGATAACAGCCTTTGAAAATGGTTTTAAATTCATGTGTAGTGCGTAACAGCAAAACCTTTTAATGAGTCCCTGTAAGAGGCATATTTGACAATGAGAAATCTACAAAAGTGTTCCTAGTGAAAATTAATGCTCTAAAAACTGTTTTGTAATAACAGCTAAATGTAGTTGATGAGGCCTGTAACTTAAGAAAACATAACATAAACAGAGGTTTCTAACGAAGAAGTATCCAGATTTTATGACTTAACTGAAGGCAGGACTTTCTGCGTCATTTTAGGAAGGCAAATCTGTGTCAGTCTGTAGAGTCAGAATGCTTTGCTTTCAGACATTTGTCATGATCATCTTAGTTTGGCTGCATTATCTTTACTCTTTGGAAAGGTAGCAAGTGAGGAACAACTTCTTTCTGCATTTTTCACTGCCCTTCCTTTCCTTCTTACACTTCTTCCCCCCTCCCTCCCTTGCAGCTGCAGGAAAAAAGAGGAGGGCGATTGAAGAGCTTTAGATTGGCCGACAGAGGGCAAAGAACTTCTGATATTTTTCTTTGCTTTTGCTTTTTATCACACCATACTTCTTTAAAATAACAGGTACTGGAGAAGATAAAGAGAGACAATAGTTGTGTCAAAAGACAGTGGAATTGTGAGAAGTTCATTATCGTATGGTTTTGTCTCTGAAGTGAATATTTCAAGTTAATATTGAACAAAATGAGGCCTCATAACTATTTTGAATTTAGAATTTTACCCCCAAAAAACCCAGTCACAGTATATGTATTTTAAGAAATAAAGTTTAATATAATATGCTGTTGGACTGTTTAATTTTTATGCCTCAGGGTAGTATGGGGCACTATTTCTACTTTTGGAAGCTTCCTCTCGTTAGTGTAGTCTCTTATGTAGCACCTGTTTTAAACTCCAAATCTGAATCTACAAATGTAAAACCTGACTTTTGAAATATCTGCTTTTTTGAACACTCTTCTTTAAAGGACCTATCAGGATCTCTCCCCAAAATGCTAGAAGCTTGAAGGATAAGGGAGGAACAATGTTGCATGGCCCAAACACATGTGCTTTCGTCATTAGCAAGGTACAGCATGACCTCATGTTGACCTCAAAGGTAAATCACTAACAGGGAACAATTATACTTGCCTTTGAAAGCAGCTTAGTTTTGAACATAATCAAGAGAATAATTCAGTGCATAGAATAAATTTACAACTCTGCCTGCCTTTCTCTTTCTCTCTCTTGTCTCTCTCCAAGTTTCTTCTTGAGAGAATGTTGTTTTATACATGTGTGTGTTGTGAAAAAAAAAAGAATTTTCTGGAGGTCATAAAGAATTCCTAAATATGGGGAACCCAAAGGATCTTGCATCCAGTCAAATTGTACATTTTACAATTAAATTCTCTTTTTAATGGAAAGCTTTTATTTGTTATCTAGAGTATTGATATTGCAGTTTTCAGAATGTGTATCTGTATTACTTTGGGGAATTTTGTGTAGTTCTGAAATGTGTAGATCATTAAGGCTTATGGGAAAATTTTTTAAGTTTCAGTACATCCATTTTTGTGTGTTTATCTTAGACTGCAACACAAACCTATGACATTTTATTTTTTCATAGAAGACTATTTGTAGCATTGTGATACAACTCTACGTATGATGGAATATTATTTAGCTAGCAGTTCTGAGCTATTTGGAGAAGAATTACTGCCAGCATCTTGGAACTGTTAGCCATATCTGTCCCATATGATTTCTATAATATAACTGATGTAAATTTTCTTTTCTTTTTTTTTATTTTTAATAGAATGAGAGAGCATATTCCTTCTGCGGAACAATAGAATACATGGCTCCGGATATTGTAAGAGGAGGAGAAACAGGCCATGATAAGGTATGTTCTAAGTTTATTACTGAAAATAAACTAGTTCTTCAGGTGACACTGCTGTTCACCTTGAGGGGTTTTTGTAAAATGTGACAATGTCTTATTTAAGCATGCATTCTTTCAGGTTGTCCTAAAATAGATTATTGCCTGTTTCTTCAATTGTCTGTTGATGCATGTTCTTCCTTTCATTTTAAGTAAAGGGCATATTTATCAAGATATTGAGGTTTATTTGTGTTCTATTCAAAATTTGTTCTAAATGTGTAGTGGAGCACTAAACTTAGCTGACACTTCCCTTTAAATAAAGTTCGTGGTGGAAAAATTATTTGTGGTTAATTCTGATACATACATTTTAAATTGGACATTGCAAAAATCTGTTATCTCTATTGAGATATTGAGAATGGATTGTTCACGTTATAAATGTTCTTATATTGTAAAAACTAATTGTTTGGCTTGTGGCTCAAGTTCTATTATGAATTAAAATGTCAATAATTGATAGGAAAAAACAAAAGACAACAATAATTCGCAGGTAATATTAGAAACAAACATCTCTACTCCCCAGAATAATTTTACAATATTCATAGATAAATTATTTTGATTGCTCACTATACTGGGAAGTTTTGGAGAATATTTAATCTCTGTGTTTTTTTTGCCGTAGACTGAGTTGACTTGTCCTTCTGTTGGGAACTGTGGAATGTCATTGATCACAATTCCTCTTATTGCAGTCTGTTTAAAAACTGGAAGAGTCTGACTTTTGCCTGAGAGGGTTCTTTCTTTTCCTTCTCTATGCATTCTGTGATTCTTTTGGTCTGTGTTTGCATTTAAGTGGGGAGCACTGTAGTGAGCACAATGTTTTAGCTGGGAGTTGGCAGTTTGAAGTACAGCAAGATGATTACCTCCTTGATTCTTCTACTAAACATAAAATAGAACATTTCACTTAGTCATTGTCTCACACCTACTTTGGATTCCACTATAACCTGTGCATCATCTTCTGCTGTGCTACTTGCTGGTTGTTATGAGAAATGGAATTTTACAAACTTAGGAATTGAAGCTCTTTCCTGCACTCTTCTTCTTAGTTTAGTCTTGCAACTTTGAGAGCATCTCCAGTGTGTCAGTCACCTTGAATTAGGATTCTGACTTCTTAAGTGCTTATAAATTCAATCTTGTTGCTGATTTAAAGAGGAATCTCTGTTCTGTTATCTTTGGTTCAATCTGATACTCTCATTAGAAGTAGTGCAGAGTCATACAGTATTGTATAAGGAATAGCTCCACAGTTTGATACCGAATGTTAGGTGATAAGTAAGAGTGATTTTGAAGTTAGGACGTGATGTTAGTTGTTGGCACCACAACTTTACATCACCATTGGCAATGTCATGTGTTGTAGTGCCAGAAGGTTTTTAGTGTATTTTATACTTACCGTGTATCTAGCAATAAGGAGCTTAAAGAAAGAGAAAATGAATTTGCTTTGACACACTATGCTGTCACTAATCAATGTTTCATTTGTAATCTATTCTAGATTATTGCATTGTTTTTTTTAAAAGACTTGCTCTAATATTTCAGTATTTATTTTTTAAAGTTTGATTTCTGATTCTGCAGATCCTCCTTTGGGAAAAAATTGTTGGGGATTTTTTTCTGAGAGTTATGTATTTGCAAAGATATTATTACAGAGACTTTTTCAGCTAGTTCTTCTAGGCACTCTTGGCTGACTATATGAAACATGGGATTTTGTATATCTTGTAGCAAAAACCCAAAAATATTATACCAAATTGTCATCATTTCACTATTTGTTTTACGGTATTGTATTAACATTGCCAACATAAGGAAAGCAGAACTTCAGTTTCACTGATTTGCAAATTTCATGGCCATTTCTTGGGCATTTCAAAACATAGTTAATTTTGTTGAAAGGACTAAACTGCTTCCTTTATTATTAATGGTAGGATCTTTTCTTTAGAAGGAAATACTTTCTAAGTTAAGAGGTATCAGAGATTTGAATAATATGGCTAATATATGGGAAGCCAAATATCCCATGTGTTACCAAGGGCCATCTAAGGCCCCTGAGGCACTGTGTCAGCACTGGAGACCATAACTAAACAGTGTCTGTACCATGTGGAGCTGCCCATGCAGAATGGATAGTAGGGCAAGTAATAGGAACTAAAATGCAGAAAACTGCCAAAGTGGCAGTGACAAGACTTGTGCTAGTTCCTTATTTACTAAACTTATTTAACAAACAACCCCCCCACACACACACTATTTTACCCATGATACTATTGCAGCAGCACACTGTTGGAGACACTGTTTTTCTGAAAGCTTTGCCCGAGTGAAGGATCAAACTGGTGAAATGTGAACTGGTGCAAGGCGCTGTGCCTGGGTTGGGGCAACCCCTGGTGTCAATACAGCCTGGGGGATGAACAAATGGAGAGCAACCCTGCTGAGAGGGACTTGGGGGTGGACATGAGCTAGCAAAGTGCACTACCAGCTCAGAGAGCCAATCATATCCTGGGCTACATCAAAAGCAGAGTGGCCAGCAAGTCGAGAGAGGGGATTCTGTCCCTCTAGTCTGCTTTGGTGAGACCCCACTTGGAATGCTGTGTGCAACTCTTCCAACATAGGAAGGACGTGGACCTGTTGGAGCGAGTTCAGAGGAGGCCATCAAGTTGATTAGAGGGATGGACCACCTCTCCTATGAGGAAAAGCTGAGAAAATTGAGATTGTTCAGCCTGGAGAAGACAAGGCTCCAAGGCTACCTAATTGTGACTTTGCAAGGGAGCCTATAAGAGAGATGGAGAGAGTCTTTTTACAGGTGCATGCAGTTACAGGACAAGGGGGAATGGCTTTAAACTGAAAGAGGAGAGGTTTAGATTAGATGTTAGGAAGAAATTCTTTACTGTGAGAGTGATGACGTACTGAAATGGGTTTCTCAGGTTGGATAGGGCTCTGAGCAACCTGGTCTAGTAAAAGGTGTCCCTATCTGTGGCAGAGGGGTTGAAATGAGATGATCTTTAAGGTCCCTTCTAACCCAAAGCATTCTATGAATGTAAGATAAAATTCCATATTGTTTTCAGGTGCCTGGATTAACTATGGCCTATGGTCTTAAATTGTACTTTTTGAACATTTCTTTATTTCATTCTCAAGCTCATAAAAGCTAAGTTCCACTACTTCTTAGCAAGGCTTAGTTTCAATAAATTTTAGGGAAGGGAACAAAAGGAACTTTAGTAGTCAATGGAGAAAGTTCAGCTTGAGAAATTAGTTGAAGAAGCTAAGTGTTTTCAACATAAAATTAATTTATCATAGAAAATACCTCGAATCAGTACTGCACTTACTTATGCTTTACTGTATCCAGGCTTGCCTTTGTATTGATAGATAGGTTCTTTCTGTACTAATTCATTTCCAAATGTATCATTTTGTTTCTTCTTTTTTTAACAATTTTACTTCAGTGTATCATAACATACATAATTGCTGTTGTTCTGTAGGCTGTTGATTGGTGGAGTGTTGGTGTTCTTATGTATGAATTGTTAACTGGAGCATCACCATTTACCGTTGATGGAGAGAAGAATTCCCAAGCAGAGATTTCTAGGTAAGACTCAAAGCCGTAAGGTATACATGCTTGCTCACAGGTGATCCTTATACCATAGTATGTTTGTTTGAGAGTTTTAACATTTAGGAAGAAGGTGCTACCAGGGTAACATTTTATGGGCTTCACTTCCATCTAACAGAATGACATCTGGATGTAGATAGTGTTTATTAACTAATAGAACTGACCTTTCCAAAAGACCTGTTTTGTTTAAACTACAGTGTAACCACAGCTTTGTAGATGCTTAACCCTGGTGCATGTTTACTGTTGAAAGGGAAGTCAAACGAAATATCAAATTATGTGTAAGTAGAGTTATCACATTCAAAAGATTGATACATGAAATACGTCTTCAGCTAGAGATAATTTTTATCAGCTCTCGCTAGATCACTCTGGCAAGACTACAGGTTTAAAATGTCAGAATGTACCCACCTCCCAGCTTTTTGTTACAGGTAATGTTTATTTTATTAGTTCATGACATGAAACAAGGAACATGATCTTTTCTAGCCCTACTTGCATATCTGAGAAGAAATGAATATGATACGGAAATAACCTATACCATTCTTATCTTTTGCACATAAACATTTTGTTACATTCAATAAGCTCTACACTTTAAAGGTTTGTTGTCACTAACCATGTAAAAATATTGCAGCATTTTCAAAAGACAAAGCAATAAGCTTCCCCAAAACACATTATTGTAATATCCTCCAAAGCAAGCATCTCCTCTTACTGTATTTCTTTTGGAGCAAGGAGTTGAGGCCTTAAATTGCTGAAATTAGTGACTGCTGTCAAGATGAGCTTGAATATCCCATCCCCAATCTAAGAATATTCTTGCTTCTATTGGAAGGTATTACTGTGGTTCTGACCCTCACCTGAAGTCACTTGATATTAAGGGTTGTAATGGATGACAGAACAAACCTCAATTGTCAACTATTTTGATAATTCATCCTACTTCCCAAGATTTACTAAATGTAACTCTGAAGGAGTTACAATTTTTTTTAGAGAGAACCTTGACCTGAATTTTATAGATATAGTTTCCCAAAAACTGGAAAACTTCTTTGAGTTATGTATTCTTCAGGATTTGACTTTCTTTGAGTAGGTCCTTATGTGCTCTTCAAGATATTAATATTTCAGATAGTTAAAGATTAAATTCAGTGCGGAGAAACTGCAAGGTTGCTAACATCTGTCATCTGATGGCTAATAAACTGATTTCTGATCTTAATTTAGTTGTGGCAAGTTTACTGTGTTGTTGCTCAGTCTGTTTTTGTTCTGGTGGGTGTTTATGCTACACATTTATAGACAGCAGTCCTGTAGTATTTCAGCTTTTATTTTGATAAATTTAGAAGTTAAATTCTTACACTTTCCTTTATTAAATATGTTCCCCAGTCTTCCTGTTTCCCAAAAATGCCTTTTCTTAACTCAGCTTGTGTTGGTCTTTCTTACACATAGACAGTTTATTCCTGTTGATGTCTCAGGGGAATCTTGTTTAAGGGAAAGAATAATTCACCATCTGAACTAAAAAATATTCCTTCCTTAATTCTTGGGTTCCTCTTGTTGCTGTCAACTGCAGCCTGGTAGATCTAATTCCTTCTCCTTTTCTATCACCTTCAACTGATAAGCTGCTAGTTTATAGCGGAAATCTTTACTAGTCCCAGCTATATGACTTCATTTTAGACTTGATTTCATCTGTCTTCTGTTACTTCAGTGCTCATAAGATACATTGGTTTCTGAATCCTTTCCACTGATAGCATTTTCTATGTCAGATGACATCAGTTTTGCGTGTTTGCAGTTTATTATGTCATGGCTGCCATGTTCCTTTTAAGACCATATGAGAACATTGCTGCTATCCTGGCTGCTGCACTGAGTTGTGTGGAACCTTCTGGGGAATGGTGCCTGTGTGTCTTCAGGAGCAATGAGAGCACAGTTGGAGCTTTCTGTGAGGGTAGGGTAGAACAGACAGAACAGAAATCAAATATTTACAGTTGCCAGTGGTAATGAAATTAATGGCACTGGCATAGAGATGTGAGTTGGTACAAACTTCTTTCTTGGTAGCCAGATTGTTCTAACCAGAAATGACATTGCTTAACCTAAATGTGCTTATACTTGTCAATTGCAGCAGACTTGAGAATTCAGTTTTTTATTGATCACAAACTCTGAAAGCATAATTTCCACGGCCTTTGCTTTTTCTGAATTTGAGGAAAAAAGTCTTCTAAATGAATCCAGGTCCTTCTATTTTACCTAGATGGTGTTGTGGTTTAACCCCAGCTGGCAACCAAGCCCCACAAAACCACTTGCTCACTCCCCCACCTCTCTGTATTGAGGAGAGAATTGGAAGGGTAAAAGATGGAAAACTTGTGAGTTGAGATAAAGACAGTTTAATAGGGAAAGCATGCCCACAAACAAACAAAAGCAAGGAATTAATTCACTGCTTCCCATGGACAGGCAAGTATTCAGCCGTTTCCTCGAGAGCAGGGCCCCATCACGTGTAACAGATACTTGTGAAGACAAATACCACCATTTCAAATGTCCCTCCTTCTTCCTCCCACTTAATATACTGAGTACAACATCAGATGGTCTGGAATATCCCTTTGGCCACTTGGGGTCAGTTGTCCTGGCTATGTCTCTTCCCAGCCTCCCACACACCCCCAGCTTCCTCACCAGTGTGGAAGTATGAAAAGCAGAAAAGGCCTTGACTCTCCATAAGCCCTGCTCAGCAATAACAAAAACATCTCTCTAGTAATCAACCCTGTATTCAGCACAAATTAAAAACATAGCTCTGTACTATCCACTGCAAAGAAAATTAGCTCTATTCCAGCTGAAACCAGCACAGGTGAGAAGTAATCTTGCATATTTTTAGATGATTTTATTCCCTTGCGTGGCACAATGGCTGTCTGGTGTTAAATTTGACCATAAAATATTGTTCTAAAAGCTCTCTCTAATTGACGATTCAGTTCTTGTGTCATAAATAGGTAGTGTGTGGCCTCTACCGTCTGGGGTTTTTTTACTCTTTCTGATGAGAGATTTTGTTCTTCTATCATAATTTTTTTGGCAACATTGTGAATTCCTCTTCCATGGAAAATGCAACTTAAGGAAGTGCATACTTTCCCTTATGTCTCTATATCTGAAGATATCTTTTTATTCAAATTCTTGGTGTTGTGGGTTATTAAGCGTGATTGAAAAAAATCACAGAACTATTTAAGTATCTCTCCTTTTCTAGTGTGCCCTCTTCCCTTTCTTTTTCATTCTTCCTAGTTCTTCCTTTCAGTGATTGTCCATTCCTGGAGAGTCAGGGATAGGACTCATCCTGCAAAGTCATAGGCAAGTGCTGTTCGATTACATACCCAGTAGTTTCAGTTTGACTGTGAGTGATTCATAGTGCTGAATTCAAAGTCCATGAATACTGTATGGGCTATTTTTAGAGTCTTCAGTGACTTACCCTTCAGCACAGCACTTCAGTAGTGTTGTACTAATGAAACCAGATTCTCTTCACTTGGTCAAGCTACTTCACCAAGTTTTGCTCTTTCACATGTTGGTCCAATATGTCTTTGTTGGCAGTTTGCTTTCCATCCTAGTTAATGTGTATACAGCTTCATATACTTCAGTCCCATGATAATCGTCAATAGTTCTTGGAACTTCTAAAGAAAGTGGCTTCATTTTTCACTACCTCTGTACTGTCATTCTATGAACCAGTCCAGAGCATCACGGATATTTTCTAGTATCAGTCAACCTCAAAACTATTTCTGAGTGAAATCCACTGGCATGTACTTACAGCTTACATAGAGTCTGCTTGTACAGCCTTCTCTGCACTTCTCTGAGTGGGCTCTAAGGGAGTCAACAGATGGAAGATACCCCTCAATGTAAAACTTACCAGATGTCTGCTGGAAATGCAGTACAGCAAAGAGGAAACAGTCTAGTAGGTTCCTGGAGTGCATGGAATTTAACTTCCTTACACAGCTGGTGAGCAAGCCAACTGGGCCTGTTGTTTGTGAACAGAGAAGGACTGGTGGGTGATGTGATGGCTGGAGGCTCTCTTAGGCAAAATGGTTACAAAATAAGAATTTTTGATTTTTGGAGAAGTAAGGAGGGGGATCAGAAAAATCACTACCTTGGAGTTCTGGAGGGCAGGCTTTGGCCTGTTGAGGAGACTGAGGGCATCTTGGGAGACAGTCCTGAAGGGCAAAGGAGTCCAGAAAGGCTGGACATTCTTCAACAAAGAAATATTAAAGATGCTGGAGTAGGTCATCCCCATGGGCCAGAAGACCAGCTGGTGAGAAGGAAGTTCAGCCTGGTTGAGTTTAGGCTGGAACTCAGGGAAAAAAGGTGACTTTATGGCCTGTGGAAGAAGGGGCAGGCAACTCAGGAAGACTACAAAGATGATGTGAGGTTATGAAGGGAGAAATACAGAAGGGCCAAAGCCCAACTAGAACTTAATCTAGCTACTGCTACAAAAGGCAATAAAAAATGTTTCAATAAATACATTAGCATCAAAAGTAGACTAAGTAGAATCTGCATCCTCAGTGCCAGGGAAGGTTATGGAGCAGATTATTTAGGGTGCCATCATGCAGCATGCGCAGGACAACCAGGGCATTAGGCCCAGCCATCCTAGATTTATGAAAGGCAGATCCTGCTTGACTAACTTGATCTCTTTTTGTGAGAAGGTGATTTGTTTAGTGGTTGAGGGAAAATCTGTGGATGTTTTCTATATGCATGTTAGTAAGGCCTTTGGTGCTGTCTCCCACAGCATTCTCATGGAGAAACTGGTTACTCCTGGCTTGGATTACTGTGCTCTTTCCTGGGTTAAAATGACTGGATGGTTGAGCCCAGAGAGTGGTGGCGAATGGAACTACATCCAGTTGTCGGCCAGTCACAGTATTGGGGCTAGTCCTGTTAATATAAGGGGTCTGAATGCTCCTTCAGTCAGTTTGCAGATTACACCAAGTTGGGTGGGAGTGTTGATCTGCTGGAGAGTAGGAAGGCTCTGCAGAGGGATATGGAGTGGCTGAATTGGTGTGCTGAGGTTCAAAAAGAACAAATGCTGGGTCCTGCACTTGAGTCTCAACAACCCCCTGCAGCACTACAGGCTTGGGAAGTGCGGCTTGAAAGCTGAATGACGGAAAAAGGACCTGGGAGTGCTGATTGACAGCAGCTAAACATGAGCCAATAGTGTGCCCAGGTGGCCAAGAAGGCAAATGGCATCCTGGCCTGTATCAGAAATAGTGTGCTCAGAAGAACCAGGACAGTGATTGTTGCCTTGTACTTGGCACTGGTGAGGCCACACCTTAAATTCTGTGTCCAGTTTTGAGTCTCCCATGACAGGACAGACACTGGGGTGTTGGAGCATGTCCAGAGAAGGGCAACGGAGCTGGAGAAGAATCTGGAGTGCAGGTCTAATGAAAAGCAGCTAAGAGAGCTGGGGTTGTTTACCTTGGAGAAGAGGAGGCTCAGGTGGGATATTATCACCCTCTGAAGCTACCTGAAAAGAGATTGTAGCAAGGTGGGGGTTGGTCTCTTCTCCCAGGTGACAGAATGAAAGAGAATGATCTCGTGTTTCACCAAGGGATGCTTATGTTGCATATAACAGAAAATTTCCTCACTGAAAGGGTGGTCAGACATCAGAACAGGCTGCCCAGAGAAGTGGTAGAGGCACCATCCCTGGAAGTGTTGAGGCCATGGTTCAATGGTGGGATTTTAGCGCTGGGTTGACAGATGGACTTAATGGTCTTTTCCAACCTCAACAATTCTATGATTCTATAATCATAGCTTACTCTTCACATAGCTACATACCATTTCATTGTTAATTCTGACTATAAAAAGAAACTATTTAAAACCATGGTCCTGTTAAAAAGGAGGAGTTACTGATGCTGTTGCCACAGAATTTTCCATTTTGTAAAATGGGGATGTCTAGGTCTGTAGCATTTCTCTTATGAGGAGAGACTGTGGTAGCTGGGCCTGTTTAGTCTAGAGAAGAAAAGACTGAGAGGAGATCTCATTAGTGCATATGAATATCGCAGAGGTGGGTGCCAAGAGGATGGTACCAGACTCTTCAGTGGTGCCCAGTGACAGGACAAGGAGCAATGGCCATAAACTAAAACACAAAAAGTTTCACCTCAGGATGAGAAAGATCTTTACATTGAGGGTGGCAGAGCACTGGAACAGGGTGCCCAGGGAAGTTGAGGAGTCTCCTCCCTCTCTGGAGACATTCCAAACCCAGCTGGACACATTCCTGTGTAACCTGCCTTAGATGACCCTGCTTTGGTTGGACTACATGATCTCCAGAGATCCCTTCCAACCCTAACAATTCTGTGATTCTGTGAACATACAGTGTTCTACAAAATTACTATTGGCAAAATATGTATGCTAAATTGTTCTGATAAATACAGGATTTGTTCTCCAGGAATTTAAGGAGTGGTTTCTACACAAAGAGCAGAATGTCAAGTAATATGAAAAGTTCTTAGCCTGTCTCAGCTTCAGCTGGGACTTTCTGCACAATTACCACATCTGTGCTATGACTGATTGCAGTTCTAAGGCTGACCAAAGACATGCAATATGTTTCTAGAAATTTGCAATTAGAAGGATGAGAATGACTAGTGTTACTGCTGTTGAAGTGCTTCTTTTGGCTAAGAATTTTCTGGTAATTTTGTGGTGCAGGATGCTTTCCATTGCTTGTTTGTTTCACTCTCTTCTTCTTATGTGATTGTTTGTGTTTGCCTTAGAAGCTCCAGACACTGGCAAGAATCTTACTGCTAACACCTATCAACATCACTACTGTAAATACTGATCTGTAAAAGGCTGCACAAGGATATTGTGCTCATTTGTTCTCTTTGTTATCCATGTTACCAATCATCCCAATTCACCATCTTTTTTAGTGAAATTTAAAATCCTTTATCTGTAATTTCTAACATTTTTTAGATGGAAAAATGCTCTGTAATTTCTCTTTTGATTTCTAGGGACATACCAAGGTCTCAATCTCATTGCTTTAGAAATCAGTTTTAAAAAATACTGACTGGAGGTGTTTTTCCTCCTTCTGGGAGGCCAAAGAGAACTTACCTCTTTCTAGAATCTTTTTTACATACCTTTCTGATTTTTTTCATCAGAGAGGCTGATAAATAGATTTCCTCAGACTTCTCTAACTGAAGTAATTTTTAAGCTATGGAGACATTGAAGTTTTCAACAGCCTCCTTGTAAATTCAGTAATTTTGCCATCAAGGTGTCCTGTCTTCTGTCTTACAGCAGGAAGGTGTTTTTATTTCCTTTCCTGCTTCCCCTTCCTGAAACTGGATGATTTCTGAAGAGACTGAATCTTTACTTCTCCACCATTCCTACAGTGTAAGAATCCTCTTGTTTAGTGGTGTTCACATTTGGTATTGACATCTCTAATTAAGAAATCACTTTACAGAAAGCAGAAGAAACCATAATATTGTCAAGTTAAGTGTGTCCAGAAGTTGAAGAGAAGGCTTGTGGTTGTTGTTACTTCTGCTAATACAGTGGCTACGATTTAGACCTTTATTGGCAGATCATCCATACGTCATTTAAAGAAACAATCCTGAACTTCTACACCATCTTAAAACTCATATTGCATTTTCCTAACTCATGTTAGTGTTACTTGAAACAAGAGGTTAGCTTGGTTTGTGTTTCTGTTTACATGAAATTGGATCCTAAGTCAGTAGAAGCTACCCCTGGGATATGCACATTTTGAACTTGGTTTTGTCCTTCCACGCTTCCAGGACAGGATTATTTATGCAACAATCTGTTGCATCCATTTTTGGACTAATCCAGGAAGCTACAAATTTCAAGACAAAAATTTTCCCATGGATAACTGACTGTAAGGATGTGTCATGCCGTTAAGTTTTACAAATGTCCTGCAGTGATCAACTCTTCCATGTAGAGAAGCTTAGGGAGATCTCATCAATGGACATAAATGACTGAAGGGAGTGTGCAAAGGAGAGGTAGCCCGTCTCTTTTTATTGGTGCTCAGTAACAGGACCAGAGGTAGAGGTCACAAATGGAAACACGAGCATCAGGAAACACCTTTTTACTATGAATGTGATGGAGCACTGGTACAGGCTGCCCAAGGGAAGTAGTGAAGTCTCTCTCCTTGGAGATACTTGAAAGTCTTCTGGACACGGTTGTGAACAGATGGCTCTAGGTGACTATTGGAGCAGGGGTGTTGGACCAGATGACCTCCAGAGGTCCCTTCCCGTCTCTACTCTGTGCTTCTGTGTGCTAAGAGGTTTGTTTGTCTCTGTTTTAAACCTGTTGATGCGTCTTTGGATGTTTAATCTGCATGTGTATTCTCAATTTTCCTTTGAAGTCCTTAACTTCAGTATTTATATGTCAAGTAAGTGAAGGAAAATTTGCCTTCCTTTTTATATAAGACTGTGGGAGCTACACATATGAAAGAAAGATACTGAAATGTGATTCTGCTTGGGCTTCCAAGAGACTGAGCTTCCACTAGCTTTTAGTTCTTGTATTGAAAAAGACAGTGAGGTCCCTGTCTTCTTTCTCTTTACTGTTTTGAGGGGAACTCTAAGCTCAGCCCCCTTGAATCATCTTTTCACTAAGCTGGGTAGTCTTAGGCTGTTATAAAACTTTCTATAAAACACATTCTGTATTTCTGCTTAGTCTTATTACTGTTCTTTAAAACTGTTGCAGTGCCTCCTTTTGAGAGGCATGAGCACTACACACAAGATGGAGGGTGCAGGTGAACCTTCAATGACCCAAATGTGAAGGTTTTTTGTCTTTATTTTCTAATAAATTTCAATATTGGAATTGATTTTGTTTTAACTGCTGTTAGGCATCAGGCTGATTCCTAAGTGAAGCAATATATTGTAGCTATGAGATTTCTTTAAAATAGTAAGCTCAGTGTATGAAATGAGGAATGGGTTTGTTTTTTTTGTGGATTGAGTTACATAATTTATCTGCTACAGATGTTGTGTCTTATGTCCGCAGTTCCTTAAACCTTTCTTTAGAAAATGTTTGGTTTCGTATTTGCCATCCTCCTGCCTTTGGGCACAATAGAAGTTTAAGTGAACTATTAAATGCTACTATTAGAATGGTAACTGTTTAACACTGAACATATTTAAGTAATTATTAAGTCGTCATTTTGTTTGTTTAACAGGAGAATATTAAAGAGTGAGCCTCCTTATCCACAAGAAATGAGTGCTCTGTCTAAAGATATCATTCAGCGGCTTCTGATGAAAGACCCCAAGAAGAGGTTAGGTTGTGGTCCCACTGATGCTGATGAAATCAAGCAGCATCCCTTTTTCCAGGTAAAACAAACAACAAAACTCACCAGATACCACTTTACTGTACATTAGTGACTGTGAAATCCAAGTCTGAGGAAATTCTGTTGTTTTGATAACAGAATAGCTTAGAGACGTGTTAATTGCATGAATAATTATATTGAAATTATTAAGACTATCCATGTGCTCATGTACATGGAATTTGTGTGTATTAGAAGGGCATGATAAATTTTAATATATTCTCTGTGTATCTACATTATTTGAAGCAGCCAAAAGACACACTGCTTAAACCAGAAGGTGTAATGTAAAACACTGAATTTGTGTTGTGTTGTCTCTTGGTTTGACTTCTTTTAAAGGAAATTGACTACTAGCATTATTAGTAAAATTCACCAAACTCCGCTATTTTCCTTGGCCTAATTGAATCTTCAATCTTGTTAAGTAAATTTAAATTCTGTTCAGATTTCAGTGCATTAACATTTGCTTTCAAACAATGATGGAGACTGGATTTGCATACATCTGTACTGTTCCATCCATTGCAGTTAAAATTGTGTGCTTTCTTTGAAAAAACTAAGTATGTAATTATGATGCTTCTGGAGTTAAGTACACAGAGTTAAACTTCCCTTATTCACTGTTTGTTTTAGAAGATACATTTTGTCCTCATACAACATTTTCTAATCTTGACTTAATTTCAGTTCCACTCCTTTACAGTAATAGGGCAATTTTCTCATAACTGCTATGCCAATGCTTCCTCTTTCTGGCCATGCATTTAAGTAAGAATTTAGAGACTCGTGCTCTCAGGGCTGTGGAAGCTGACCTTAGTAATTAAGCATAGAAATTGGAAACGATAATTTGAAGATACTGCTTGCATGCACTAGAGCTTACAAAAATATAAATGTTGTTTATTCTGAAATAGAGGAAGAAATTCAAGGGCAGTCACAGTAATTGTTTGACTTATCTCCATTGTTAAATTTCATTATGTTGGGGATTTTTTTTTTTTTTAATTAGATTCTGTCTACTTACAAATAAGTATGATACTTCTTGGCTTTACAAATTCAAAGCAAATTAGTGGGGCATAATTTGAAAGATTTTTATCTGCCTATGGAAAACAGTAAATGGAGTTAGGACTGTGTTTCTGGACAAGTCTGTCTTTCCAATATCACTTTCTATTAAATTTTCATTTGATTCAAACTTACTTTCCCGTTTTCTGTTTAGAATATGAATTGGGATGATTTAGCGGCCAAAAAAATACCAGCTCCATTTAAACCAGTAATCAGAGATGAATTGGATGTCAGTAATTTTGCAGAAGAGTTTACAGAAATGGATCCGACATATTCTCCTGCGGCAACCCCTCAGACTTCAGAAAGAATATTTCAGGTATTTCAAGAATTTACATTAATTAAAAAAAAATTATGGAACAATTCCTCATGTATAACTAGCTTATTTTCCTCCTACCTTCTAAGAATTAACTGTGGAATTCACTTCTTGGAATTAACTGTGTTAATTTCCAGTCCCAGTTCCTAGCCTTTTTGTTCAACAATCACAAAATGAGAGAAGTGGAAACAGTCCTACTACAAATATAAAATTCCTTGTCTGTCCATTCCCAGCTGAATGTCCTGCAGGCTGGACTAAAGCCAGTCTGTTCTTTATGGATTTTTCATATCTTGTGAGTCTTGTCATCTTGACTCCATCACTCTGGGCTACCACCTTCAGCAACAACAATGTAGTTTTCTGTTTCCACATTATCCAAGTCGAAGTATTCCTTTGGAAAGTGGAAGCTACCTGCAGAGTTGAAAGTAGATCTTTCATGTTTTGTAGGAGTGCTGTAATTACTAGACTGTCATATAGAGATGAGAAAAAAAGCTTTCTTTATCCCCTCCCTGCTGTTAAAGAATGATCCCTGCTTAGGCTGCAGTCTGCATGCCACTTGGGTAGAAATAGCTCATATGCAGTCAACTTGGTACCAAAGCTGAAGAGCTGAACAACAGATTGCTTTCTCTTCTCCCTCTCCTTGTGCTTTATTGGTTTTTATTGTCTGGTTTTAAGCAGCTTAATCCCTAGTGTATGGGAATGTAGCATTATATTCTGGAAGTTCTTGTAGTGACTGTAGCAAGCAATTTATGCATATCATAATATCATCTGATTCACCTTGTGGTAGTAGTCACAGCTGTTCTTTTTCTACTCAAACTGGGCACTTCATTATTATGAAGCTTGTGGCTTTTAACCATTTAAAATGGTTTGATCACAACATAAAACTATTTCTTTTAAAGTTTAAGGTGTCCATTAAAAGTTTAAGGTATCCTGGGAAGCTGGCTAGTTTGAAGTATGAACCTTTATCACTATTTAAAACAATTGAAGCTGAGCCAGATTAGCATTAATTACCAGAGTTCTCGTAGTAGTATTGTTTTATCTTTAACTGTGAAGAAACATATAACTGATTCCAGGAAGGTACCTGTTCGTGTTGAACACAGTAATATCTAACCATTGATGAGCCAGTCGTTTCTGTACTATGATATGAAAATTCTTATTTCTTTGAAAAATTCTTCTGAAACTTCTAATGCTTTCATATGCGTTATGATAGTTAATGTGCAACAATATCAAGCCAGGCCCTTTTATAATGTTTTAATTTTATAGGGATATTCTTTCGTTGCACCTTCTATTCTGTTTAAACGCAATGCAGCTACAGGAGATCCTTTTCAGTTTTATGTGGGAGATGAACGACCTGGAACTACAACGATTGCCAGAAGTGCTATGATGAAGGTAATAATAATATCAAGAACTAAATTAATTTGGTGTACCTTGGAACTGTGTATAACTTCCCAAGAAGCAATCTCAAGCTAGGCTGTGAAATAGTCACCATTTATTTGTCGGTTGTCAGCTCCTCAGGTGATCCAAGCATATGAATTGCATGTGATGCTATTAAGAAGCAGTTGAAGTTTAATCTGACAAATTAGATGATTGTCCAGTTTTCCAGAAGACTGAAGTATAGTAGTAATAATAGTATGATTCCTTGTAACTCTTACAGAGCCAACCATTGTAGATGTTTTTGAAGCTACTTTATTTATATCAGAATTCCTTCTATGATATATTTACCCAAAGGACTGTATAGTTGCGTGAAGCCTTCTAGGAATACATGCTATTGTGATGTCTTTCAACAAGTGCATAGTTTTGTGGATAAATGTATGTAGACATCTTTGATCCTGTTTGTGTGAATATTTTGTATCTTCAGCTATTGTAGTAATAATGATGCATTTAATGATCACGTATGTTTAATGTAACATAAGTTTGCTCTTTGATTGTTAGAATTATGTTTATGCATTTTATTAAATAGAAGTTAAGATTATATATTTTATTAAAAAGAGAGCTCATTTACAATTTTAAATGTAGATGAAAAATTCTCATGAAACTTTACTCTTTGTCTTTGACTGTGTATACTAAAAGTATTCTGCCAGACTAAATACAGACAGTTTCCTAACAGGACTCTCCATTTTATCATCATTATGAACTGGATCTGAAAGAGAAACCATTGGGAGAAGGAAGTTTTTCCATTTGTCGAAAGTGCTTACACAAGAAAACTAGCCAAGAGTATGCAGTAAAAATAATTAGCAAAAGGTATAAATATTCTATAAGACAATAAAAATATTTTCTTTGCTTACTGTCACCCATGGATTAGAATAATGTTCACTACATTTTTGAAAGTGGAAAAATAACTTTAAATTATTTCCTGTTCTATTAATCTACAGAAACTCATTGTATCTTTATGACCTTTAAAAAAATTCTGAAAGTCTTTTGAAACAAGATGTTGTTCTTGTTGGGGAGGACACAAGAAGAAACCTAAAGAGTACTTTTCTGGTTCCTAGTTGTATTCTACCCTTATTTCCCCTAACTGTGCCCTTAACAAAGTCAGTTATAAGGCCCTTTTATCTTTAGACTTAAGTGAATTGAATGTAGGCTTATGCTATCTCCCTCTCCTAGGCAGCCTATTTGATTGCCTAGGATACTGCTTTTAAGAGGGATCTGTAGTGTGGGTTGCCTCAGATCTAATTGTGCACGTGTGTGTATGCATAAAATGAAATTAAACTGTGGAGATAAAAGTTGTACCTTGTTTCCTGAGTGTTCCAAAGAGAATACCACATGTTTTGTACGTGATCCTCTTCCAGAATGGGTACCTCTGGCAGTTTCTGCCCAGAGAAGAATAAAGATAAGGGATTCTTTGAGAAGCAGATGGATTTTTGCCTTCATTTTGCAGAGTTCGTTAATAAATATGTCCCTAGTGTGTTGTAGAATGCTGGCAGGAAAGGGAAAGTATAAATATTCTGCTATCGGAATGATAGTTTACAGTGATCTCTTTTCCAAGAGATTTGGCTGTACCTCTGTTTTTCCAGATGCTAGAAGAAGCTGTCCACCACACTTCAGTATTTCATCACATGCATTTTGAATAGGATTAGTTCAAGGATAAGAAAATTAAGTGTAGCTGTCTGGGTCATTTTTCTGAAGTCTGCTAAATTATTGGAGGCCTGCCTAAAACCGTTAGAGGAATCTACAGAGAGACTCAAATGACCCATTACTAGAAGTGGGATTCAGTAACTTAAACATAGACATCTACGTAGTGCCATTTTAGCATCTGTTGGTGTCTTCTCTGTTCTCCAGTTCCCATCAGTCTTGTGACTACTACCTTTATGTAGATGTCTTCATGGCTGATGTCATCTCCCAGGCCCTCCTATGCTTAGGCCACTGAATCCTACTCTAGGTATGTATGTTACGGTGAATTAGTGCTCCCTGTAAGATTGGTTAACTAGAATTTCAGTCATTACAATGAAACCTTAAACAAGTAGTATACAGTAGACACCTACATTGGGTATGTTAATGTGGAAATCTCTGCCTTGTGTCTACACAAAATTTTTTTCTGTGGTACATGCAGAGCTGTAAATTAGTATTCCTAGCTCATCTTAAAGATATTTTGTTTCTGGATAGCAGTGAGCAAACTAGTATTGACTCTTCCTCTAGAACTAAACTTTTAGGAATTATGTCCCTAGATGATACTACTCATGGGTTCTTTTGCTCTTTCTCCTTTATCTTGGTAGATCAGTTTAAATGAAGGTAAGAAGTAGTCTGGATACAGGGATTTCTCTTGGTTTTTTAGGATTGCAGGCTGTGAGCAGACTTGGAGCATGTTTGTGCAGTATTTAGGGGTGGCAGTAAACCCACCCTCTGAATAGTTGGACAAAAGCCAGCTTGAATAAGAAACTGTAAATAATACTGCTCTGAGGATCACACCAGTAGATCTTGGTAAAAGGAAAAGTGTTAATAGGTTTCTAGCAACTTCTTTGCCTCAAAGTCAGTGTTTCACTCCTTCTGACCAAATGTGCCCCAAAAGGGAATCTTACACCTAAAGAAACCTTTTCGTGATACTTCAGGCAAAAGCTCAGATGAAGAGTTGCTTTGTTAGTAGTGCTGGACCTGCCTCCAGGCAACAATTGCAGGTTTGTCTGTGTGTCTGAAGACCACTGAAACAGTGGATCCCTGTGAACTTGCTTGTGTTACTGTTTTAGAACTTTCCATTTGTTTTTAAGGAGATTGTTTAAAATCTGAGATGGTAACTATTTATGGAGGGGAAATACTCAGAAAAGTCCTTGTACAAATTTCAAAGGTTTATGTTCATGATACTGAATCTTGTTCATCTGTTTCCGAGGTCCACTTCCTTCTGATAGTAGTTTAGGGGGGAAAGACTATGTGAGTCAGATTTTTTAATTTTTTAAGGACGTGAAGCCACTTTCAGTTTAAACAACTTCGGCAGCAGAGATGGAGGTGGAACAGCTTAGTTTACTTGTTGACTATATGAGGCCTGCAGAAAAGCACAGTTCTCTTGCACAGAATTCTCATCATGGTTCTTGTTCTAATTAGGGGGAAAAAAGCAAGCAAAAATTAGGAACATGTGTGAAGAGAGACATTCTATCTGTCTTTTTCATAAGGCCATTCTCTAAGTCAGTACAGGATTAGACTTTCTTGAAGAGAGTTTTGGCAAGAGTTTTCAGGCATTATTTGCAAAAAATAAATCAACATATCTAACTAGTGGAAAAAAGTGTTCTGCTATGTCACCAAACTGTCACATAGTTTTTATTATGATCACTGTGTTCACTTTTTTTGGCTACAAATTTCAGTACTTGAAAGAGAATTTATGGAATGATTTTTGCTCTGGAAATAGTCTCTTATCTCTTCCATTTAATATTTTTCCAGTGGCCTGTTTAGGGGTTCATTTTTATTACACAATTTATCATATAGATGATGTTACTCTTTTTTTTCTAGTAGAGCTCATAGTTTGCATACCACTTTGGAAGTACTTGTCTCCTTTAAGAATGGAAAAGAACTGGGACAAGGTAAAAGGCGAACGAATAAATGTTGGTTGGAATAGAGGTGAACTTAAATTTCCCTAGACTAAGGGAAAGGTTTAAGTAGAAAATATTCTATAATGCCACATCAGCTTTTGCTGTAGCAAGTTGCAGTTGCATAAAAAACATTGTTTGATTTGGGTGTGTATTTTTAATGTCCTGAATTGTGGAGAATTTTTCTCAGCTTACTTTGAATATACTTTTGTGTTCAAATGATTGTAATAGTAAAAAATCTGGATTGCAAGCAATTAAAAAATAGGTCTAATACTTTGTGCAATTTACTCAATAAAATTGGTACAAAATGACTGCTCAATTTTTCTAGAATGGAAGCCAACACCCAGAGAGAAATAACAGCTCTGAAACTCTGCGAAGGACACCCGAATGTAGTGAAGTTACATGAAGTTTTTCATGACCAGGTATTTTGAAGAAACTGTAATCAGCACCTGCCAAACACATTGCCATGTGTTTTCCCAAGGACTTGTAGGAATTAAGCATCCTTTAGCTGTGGAGGCAGTTTTTTTCCTGAGGCTTTTGTCTAGTCAGTATAGAAGATGAAGCAGGAAGTGTACGTTCAAACAATCTTGCAGTTACTCTAGCAAGTCAAAAAAGTATGTGGGGAAAAATGGATTTGGATTCTGTTCGTGTCTCTGTCCTTGGTTGTCTTTTTGTTAATGATCATACAGTATATCCATAGCCTGATTTCTATGTCATACTGAGGTGCCTAATCATCTTCCCTCTAGGGTTGTAATAATTTATGAATTAATTTGGAAATCTTGCATATGAAGATTATATAGCTAGCATTTTTTTACCTATAAGTAACTTAATGGAGGTAACCAAATAGCTTGCCAAGTTATTAAATGTGAAAGTAGAGACTCTATTTGAAAATATATTAGTTTATTTAGATACCTTAATTGTCTTTTTCCTTAATGTAATGCAATCTTCACAGCATAATAAAGCATAATTTGATCTAAATTGAAAATTGGCCCTGCTTTGAGCTAGGGTTTTGGACCAGATGTCCTGTAAAGCTCCCTTCTAACCTAAACTACTCTGTGATTCTAGTCTACCATTTTGTAATGGAACATGTGGTCTCTTGACTCTCCACATATCCCAGTCTGTCCTCCTCATGCTGTTTATACAAGGACCAGCAGAGAGCTCATGTGGAGCACTTCTAAAATGAGCTGAGAGGATGCAATGTCTGTACTGTAATTTTTAATGTTAAGGAAGCCTTTTTTTGGCATTTATGTACAGTATGGGTAAATAGGATACTTTTTTCACTTTTCTTTGAGTAAAAGGAATAGACTGAGGAGTATCTAAAGAAAGTATTCCTCAGACTGCTCTGCAACTGAATAGGCTACTCACAGCCAGTCAAATACATTGCATTTTTAGTCACTCCTGATAGCTCCCAGGTGTTACCTTTCAGATTACTTGTGCAAAATATTCTGAAGACCAAAATTTGAAAATTTTCTAGTTTTGACCTTTCTGCGGTTCATCTTAATAAAAAGAAGCTCCAGTTTTTAACTTGCTCTGATATCAGTCTGATCAAGTTTTACATCCAACCACAGAATACTGGGCTACAATCTCTTCATGAGCCAGAAGTTTTCTAGCGAAAACTTTATCCTTTCCAACTTTCCTGTCAGCTATTCCCAAGCCATAAATGTGACTACTAGACACCTTATTTGTTCTAAGAAGTGTTTCTGCTTTCTGTTTGCATGGCCCTTCGTCTCTTCTTTGGTATGTAAATACTGTGCTCCTTCTGTTTCTGACTATTGAATTCAATTCAATAGTCATTGAATTCCATTTTTTGACCACTTCACAAAACTTCTTTTTTTTTTTCTTTTCAGCATGCTTTTAAAGGATTTAATTAATATTAAAGGGTTAACTTCTTATGCGTATTAAAGATATGTATCAGAACATGTTTAAGGAGCAAAAGTCTAGCTTCTTACACCTTTATTTGTTAGTCTACATAATGACATTTCATCTCTTTACAAATTTATCCATTTAGCTGGTGACATTGTGTTTTGGTAACTAAATATAGGTGGACATGGGGAAGACATAATTCTTTAATCTCAATGCGATTGATGGGGAAAATGCATCAGAGATGCAACTTGGTGCTTGTTTTTTGCCTTTCAAATGGCTACAAGCAGCAGTGTTGTTCCTTTAGACATTGTCAGAATAGCACCTAGTTCCTAGGTGAACTATGAATGTTTCTTTGTAATGTTAAATTTCTATCACACTGTGTTTTTCTTTATTGTTTCAGCTTCACACGTTTCTAGTAATGGAATTGCTGAAGGGAGGAGAACTGCTTGAACGTATTCAGAAAAAGAAACATTTCAGTGAGACTGAAGCCAGTCATATTATGCGCAGACTTGTTTCAGCAGTGAGCCATATGCACGATGTAGGAGTAGTCCATAGAGATCTGAAACCTGAGGTATAGTAACTTAATATGTATGTTAAGGCAGTAAGTTTTTAAATACCTGGAATGTGATGTGTCTCTGTTTCTCCAGCTTTTATTACAGAGTTTTCTACTTCATTATTAAAAATAAAATGTTACTACTGCTTTTACTTGGTAAATTCTGTAGATACTTTTCTGTTCATAGGTAAGAGTAACTATTAGGAAACATTTTTAATTCTGTAAGCAATCTGTACTCTGAACTTGTTCAAAAACATTCTGTGTTGGTATTAAACTGTTTTTGAAAATCAATCCAAAATGTAGGAGTTTGGAGGAATCTCTATCCTGGGCTCCTGTTTTAAGTAAACAGTTAAAGAGGAGCTATAGTGAAATTGCAATGTGTGTGTTGAAAAAGTCATCAGAGAAACTTTTTCCAAGAGTCACATCATCAGGAAAAGAAAACAGCTTTTGAAATAAGTAAATTTTAAAAGCACAGAACCCATTTTTCTCTTCTATTTTTGTCATTTTAACCTTACTTTCATCTTGAATAAAAAAGCAGGGCTTCAGCTGCATGTTAAATTATGCAGTCTTCAATTCTACATTATGTTCAAGAAGAGAAGTCTGGGAAGTCCAAGTAATGAAGGGTTAGCAAACAGCTTGCAGAATTTATGGCCTCTACAAAGTTGGACTTAACCTGCTAGTTTCCTTGCTGCTTGTTGTTTTGGAAGTTACTATTTTAAGTTTTGACATGAACTTAGTATGGGATATGCAGGCTTCCCAATATAGATTAGTGCACCTTTCTGTGAAAAGCTGTAAAGAAAATCCTGTTGCTTTTCTAAGAATTCCAGTCAGATTAGTTTGATGTTCAGCTTTGACATCTAATGTGCTACTGATAAGTCTATTTTTAAAAATGACTGGTTAAATGTAACTAAGAATGAGACTTTTTCAATTGCACGGACTCTTCTGTGTAGCACTAGTAATTAGATCACATATGTTCCTCTGCAAAACAGAGGAAAATACTGGATAGAAAGCAGAGAGTTCATAGGAACAAAGAATTTGTGTAGCATATGGGATCATTTCAAGCTTTTTAGTAGAGGATTTGAGGACTGTTTCTGTGAAGTGATCATTAATCTGTAAAGTGGGTTCTAGAGGTATTAGAACAAAACATAACAAGGCAGAGATAGTGTTGTTTATATACCCTTAAAATATATGTGGAATATAGCTGTAAATATGGGGGGGTAGGGGGTGTGTTGTGGAACATGCTTTATTTACCTAATCAACAGGGAAATCTGAACCCAGCTTAGGACACTTAGAGTGCACCTTTCTTTCTGTGTGTAGCCAATTTCATTTTTATCTTCAGAAAGAAGATCTTTTTAAATCAATGTTACTCATTATTTATTTGTTGTCTTTATAACATCATCATAGAGAAAAGACGATTATATTAATCACTTATCCTTGTTGTAGTAATATTTTTGCTGAAATAAGACTTATTTCAGATCCATTTTACACATTTAAAAATTAAAAACTGTTTTTTCTGAATGTGCATTAAGCTAAAACAGCAGTACAGAATGCAAAAATACTAAAATACTGTTTTGTAGCAGCTATACTCTTGTATTGATAATGAATGCTGTCAGGTTCTTACTGATCTGCTGGCAGTCTAGTAATCATTTTTTATCCTTGTTAATGAGTTTGAAATTAAATTACTTTGTGTAAGTCATTCACCTTTCGTATTACAAAGTTGGGGCTATAGGATTTCTAATATTGAGGCTTTTTCTAGCATTCATAGATTGAACAGTTAAGGAAATAGCAACTTTATGCTCTTCTCTCAGAAGCTGAAGGGAGGAGTAGAACTAGTTTTTAATTTATCTTGGCCTCAGAGAGTTCTAAGACTTCAATCTTGTATGTTTCTTGACAAATACAAATATTCGGGGAGGAAAAGAAGCAAATTGTCTTAAATCTTCCAAACTGGTAACAACTTCTTTGTCTTCAAGTCCATAGTGCCACATTTCAGTCTGCAATGCTGGAATTCTCAGGGACTGCTGTACCCAATGTCTCTTTACCTTAGTGTAGGGAGTAGGTTTGAGGTTGGACTGTCACATGCTTGGATCTTCAGTGATTGAATGACCTTGGTCCCAAGCCTCTTCCACAATGCATCTCTGTACTGACTTTGGCATCCATGCCAGACACCTCTCAGTACAGTTGCTGAGCTATTCGGGCACTTTATTCCACTATTTCACACCAAGGTGCACCTGATTGCCACTATCCTGCACTTTGCAATTACTCTTTTGCATTACTGTGCTCATGGCAATGTGAATTCAGTATGTTATCACTTGAGGACAAAGACTATTACGTCACAAGATAAGACATTTAGCAGGAGTCCTCCACACAAGAAAGCTATAATTCACAAAGTGCCAGAAGGAAGTGGAAACTTAAGAAAATTTGCTTTTGTTTGAGGAAGAAGGCAGTTCTCCATCTCCAGACATGTTGATGTCTTTGCTTTTTTTTTCCTGTCAGTGTGCCCTGAATTCTTTTCCCCACTGTTCTCTGCTACATATGGATTTTCATTAACAGTCTCAGACAGAACTGCCCTGATCTGCAGGTATGGAGGAGGCAGATAAACACATATTTTCTTACAACCCAGAGTACCATTACTTCTTTTCCGTTTTTTCACCAGTGTCTCTCAGTTCCTCTTTCCTCTAGATAATGGGAAGTTTTCTGTAGTAATAAATGTAGGAAAGTAACTATAACCAATTTTCTACCTAGTGCTGGTATTGATTTTGTCTTTGCTTTTCAGAATTTACTATTTACAGATGAAACTGATAATTCAGAAATAAAAATAATTGATTTTGGCTTTGCTCGTTTAAAACCACCTGATAATCAGCCTCTTAAGACTCCATGTTTTACTCTTCATTATGCTGCCCCAGAGCTCTTGAATCACAATGGTTATGATGAGTCTTGTGATCTGTGGAGTTTGGGAGTCATTTTGGTAAGTGATTGTGGTCTTTTACTATAACTTTATTACATTTATTTACTTTTTGTTAAAATGTAAAGAACTTGACATGATTTTAGACATAAATTTGGTACATGCTGAATTCATGTGAGGTGAAAATATTGTTGCACAAATAACAGATTTGAAAGACAGATGTTTTCCAGGGGTGATTTTTTTTTTTCCTAAGTAGTAAATGAAATTTAACATTTTTGGGCATGGGAAAATTACATGATGCAATCAGGTTCTCAAAAGGAGATATTCTTGTTAGGAGATTTTACAGGCATCAGTATAATTTTTTTTACAGTTTCTATACAGAGAAGGAATCAACCCGCGTTCTGTTTTACAGAGCATTAATTTCAGTAGATCTAAATGGGATAGAAATGTGGTTTGTTCATAGTTTCCTGAAATGTACAAATGTTTTTGCTAGCAAGGATTCCAGGGAAAGTCTTGCATAGTGTAAATTTTCTATACCCTTGAAGTTATGTTAGTCCAGGTTTTTTTGCATAGCACTGGCAATACAAACAACAGCCCTTCGTATTTAGTAATAGAGTTCTCCTTAAATATACTGTGTTTGCTAATGCTACTTTTTTTCTCATGACAGTACACAATGCTATCAGGACAAGTACCATTTCAGTCTCAAGACAGAAGTTTAACATGTACCAGTGCATTAGAAATTATGAAGAAAATTAAAAAGGGAGAGTTTTCCTTTGAAGGAGAAGCTTGGAAAAATGTTTCTGAAGAGGCTAAAGAGCTAATTCGAGGTATGTGTTTGTGTACCTTGTAGTTTTGTCTCAAAAGATAAAATTTAGAGAACCATACAATATCTGGACCACACCAGTGTCTAACCTGACAGAGCAGCATCCACACCTTGAGCTGTGTACTGACCTCTAATACAGACTACGGGTTGAGATGGACACATCAGAATGCATTACAAATTGCTTGGACACATAGCAGAGCTTTCTAATGTGGTGACATGCTGATAAGAAGGTTAGTGGGGTTAGAAGGAACTGAACAGCATCAGAAAAAGTGAACTTGCTCTTTTAAAACATATTTAAAAGCAGAGTTTTCATTTATGTTACTTTTTTTTCTAAAAAACTGAAACAGCTTAGGAGATAAATGTTTTAAAAGCTGAACTTTTGCAGAAAATTAATTTATTACTGTATTTTTTCCTTTGGCTACTTTTTAGTTTATGTACCAAGACTACTTACTGTATTTCTGAGCTGTTTGATTCACATTTGCCATGCTTTGGTTCCCCTTAAGCTTTTGAGCATCTAATTATATTTTCAGCATGAACTAGACACCAGTGTTAGTTCAGCTTTTCTGGAGATCTGAGTTTCCATAGAAGTAGGCTTGTAAGGAATTTTTATGCCAGAAATTTACAGATTCAGACTTCATTGGATTGTGCAGGGAACCTGAGGCTTACTCTCTTGAACAGGTTTTAAGTGAAGAAATCATTTGGTAGTTCTGAGTTTATGTGAAAAGAGGTGTGAGTTATCAAACAGTAAAATATCAGTTTCTTGCTTTTAATGATTCTTCTGGAGAGGATGATAATACAACATAGTGTGAGCCTTATCTAAGATAAATATTTGCATACCTAGGATAAATATTGACATTAGTTACTTATCAAAGCAATGCATGAGTTTTTTTTAATAAATATTTGCTTTTTCTATTAAATGAAGATAAACAGTTCACTGTTTAAAAGAATGTAATGTGTTTCTATTAGGACTTCTAACAGTGGATCCAAACAAAAGAATTAAAATGTCCAGCCTGAGATACAATGAATGGCTTCAGGATGGCAGCCAACTGTCATCCAACCCTTTAATGACGCCTGATAACTTAGGCTCTTCAGGAGCTGCAGTGCACACATATGTCAAAGCCACTTTTCATGTAAGTTCAAGGAAATTTTGTCTTGTGCTCTATTTTGTAGTGTTGTAATCTAGATTTGTGTATGTTTTCTCTTAATAACAAGACAGATCTGTCCTTGTAATTCAATATTGGCTTATAGTTGGATTTTTTTCCTCAATACTTAACATCTCTGGAGTACATGAAAATATGAATGATGAAGCAGGAATAGATTTCTTGAAGATGTTTGTATTCATGAGGTCTTGGGGACTCAGAGACAGCTGTTCATGAAAGAGCTATTAAAAATATTCTGTTTCTTAGAGAAATCTATTTAAAGGTCTTCAAACTTTTATGAAAAAAGAGAAGGAACTTTATATTTAATTAAATAACTCTTTGAATTTTTGTTTTTAAGGTTAAAAAATTGAGGTAAAATTTCTGTAGTCTGTGTGTAATCTATGTTTTTATATCATGGGTGCTTTTTTAATGGACTTGCTTGTCTACTATTTTATATTTGCTAAACCTGTTTGAACTTCAGCTGTATTGTTGATTCTCATGATACCTTCAAGAGAAAATAAACTGAAATTGAGCAGATTTTTGCTGAAATGCTTGTGGACACTTATAAAGAAGGAGAGAAAAAGCAATTTTTACTTCGAAAGATCTTGATAATTCAACACAGTTTGAGCTGAAAGAATAACTCTGAGTGTCATTTCAGAAAATGTAGTCTTAAATATGTTAAGGCTTAACAAAAAATCCATCTA
Source organism: Serilophus lunatus (assembly GCA_013399895.1). Lineage (NCBI taxonomy): Eukaryota > Metazoa > Chordata > Aves > Passeriformes > Eurylaimidae > Serilophus > Serilophus lunatus. Next base: position 908,797 of record VXBA01002396.1, on the reverse strand, counting down.
AATTAAAAAGAACAAGGGGAGGAAGATGCCAATTAATAATGTTATGTATTGGCTCTTAAATACCTGTAAAGGCCAGTAAAGTTATTGTTACAGCTACAATAGGAACTAGTAGGGCTCTGTCGAGAAATTGCAGTTTATCCTGTGATTTGTCATAGAACATTCATAATAAGTGACAAGGCAGAAAACGTCTTAAACCTCTTGAAAAGCTTAGAATTACCTTTTATTTTTAAACAGGCCTTTAACAAGTACAAAAGAGAAGGATTTTGTCTTCAGAATGTTGACAAGGCACCTCTTGCAAAAAGAAGGAAAATGAAAAAAACAAGTACAAGCACAGAGACACGTAGCAGCTCCAGTGAAAGTTCACATTCTTCTTCCTCTCATTCTCATGGTAAAACTACACCTACAAAGACATTGCAGCCCACAAACCCTGCAGACAGCAATAACCCGGAAACCATCTTCCAGTTCTCTGACTGAAAATCCGAGAATATCCTGTCTTGAAGGTTTAAGTGGTTATAAACTTGGTAGTACCTGTATTGTCTTCTCTCACCCTTCCTCCCTGTGGCTTACAGGCTGCTACAGGAATATGTCTGTTGCTTTAGAAATGTATTTCAGTCATACTTTTTTAGCTTTGTATTCCAATACATTTCCTTTTAGCATTAAGTTTGGTATCACTGGATATGGTATAATACTATTATACAACCAACATTGTATTCTCTTAGGGCTAAATTACTAGTGTGCAGTCAAGCTCAAGGTGAGGAGCTATGCTGCTCGTGGTACAGCTTGGAAGAAGACTGTTTCTCAATGTAAGAATCTTCCTCCCAGTTTCTTCCCCACTGTTCAAAGAGAGGAAAGCTCTGTAACACATATAGAACTTTTGGATCTTCTGCTTTTACCCATCTCTAAAGAATGTTAGAGAATTTGATTCTTCATGCATGTAAAGAATCATTGGTACAATGCACCAAAGCAGTATAGTGTTTTAACAACTTTCAAATTTGTGGTTACGTTCTTTCCCATTTATTTGAATTTTAAGTTCACAATGAAGCATTATGGAACACTTGATTTGTTTTAAAAAGTTACTCCACATATCTTGCTCTAAACAACTGAGAATACAAGTCTTAGATTTTTTTTAAATGCATTTATTTTTTTAAATGCTTCTAGGGTAGGAGATGTCTTTGGTGAGATGTCTAGTACTGTGATATTATAATTTCTATTTTTTTTGATGTTATTAAATTCTAAAAGATTTTACAGATTCTAAAATATAATGCTATAAGAGAAAATTAAATTTCATATTCAATGCTTGGAAAATGGTCACATGTTAAAATACCTATTTCAAGAATTAATTATAATTTATATTTTCTTTTTATATTTACACAATAACTTTAAAATACTAAGATTTTTTTGAAAATGCAAAAACTCCAATTTCAACATCTGCTATTATAGGGGCCATGCAAAATGTATACCAAGTTATTTGAATTTTGCATTGTGCAAATATGACAGTTTAACTGTAAAGTATTAGAATATATATTTTATTTTTTGCACTTTACAACATCTAAAGGAGATGTTTTAGAATAAAGTGCACTCAGATCTTTCTTCCTACAAGGTGCTGAGCACTGTTTTACTGGGTTGAATGACTTGAAATCCACCACATTTGGTGATTGTGGTCATTGTGAAGGAGAATTCTGTACTTTGCAGGAGTGAATCCCTGTATATTACCCACTGTTTTCATTCCTTACTTTAAAATGCAAAGCTCTTTCTATCTTGCTTTTACATTGTATATAACAAATACTAGACCTGGGCACCTTGTGTAGTGTAGATGTTAACAACTTATGCACTGGGAATACTAAAGGGAAATTATATTGAACACTGTGCTTCACAACTTGTTCACTGTGGTGTACTACAGTGAAGTATTTCCTACTGTGATAGTATAGTATGTACATAACTGTTTGGAATCATAAATGTGACTTACAGAACCATCAGCATAAACTTTTAAAACAGTATATTTTATAAAATTATGGAGAGCTCTTTTATAGCTTGTATTCTCAATGACTAGAGGTAACTTAAGTGCTAAAGATGACTTCAGTTTTGCAAATGCTTACATGTGTAAGTTTCCACTGAAGGCAGAGAGGCTCCTTGTCATATGCCTAAATTTGTGTGATGGAAGACTAACTGACTAGAGAATTTTGTTAACAGCTGGCTCTATCTTAAAGTAACCTTAATCCAAACCCTATGCAAAAAAAAAAGGTTATGGGAATTGTTTATATCAGTGGTTTTATTTATAAAATTGTATGAGATATCAGTATTGGCAAATACAATACATCCATGTTTACAGGGATTGTGTGTATCAAAACAAGGCTTTGAAGCCCAACATGTTTGTTCTGTGTTTCTTTAATATTAATAACGGCATTCTAAGGTTTTGGAATTGCTCATGTGAAATAGTTTACTACTTTCTTGATGTGAATGTCAACAGTAATTGCAGCATTAATTTCAGGTTGATGTGAATATTGAGATTTGCACTGTTTCTGTAGAAGTAGTATATTTAAAGATCAGTATATGTGCTAATAACACAACCAGTTTTAAATGGCCGATGTTAAAGTATTGAAAAATAACTGTCAATGTAATATATTCAGGTTTGCTTTCTGAATGCTCTCTTTGGAAGTAATCTCAATAGTGAACATGGCTCATTTGTAAAAGAATACTTCCCTGCTCCCCAATAAACTTGCTGTAAATACAACAAACAATCCACCATTAATACTTGTTATGCAGACAGTACAAATTAATTGGGAGACTGGAGGACAAATTGCTTGTAAAGTTTGCACTTGGAGGAGTTCTTGGAATTCATTGTCTTCAAGAATGAGCACAACAAAAAGCAATTTCAGTTTGATTTCATTTAAGTGTAAGAAACTTCTGGATACCAGGTGGATTTGGAATATTGTGACCTAGCTGAAATAAACTCAAAGTTAGGAATACAGAACAGCTGGGAAATTCAAACTGTTTCTTGACAAACTGATGAAATTAGAAAAAGAATGTTTGCACGAGAGACTAAATTCTACAGATAATGATTGTATTGTCAGATTGTTTTTGAGGTTTTAAGAGACTGTTGTGAGATTACAATTATTACAATACATCAATTATATCAAAGGGAACTTTTATAGATGAATACTTCTGTGTCCTCTTTGTGTTTTCACAGAAGTTATTAAATAAAAATTAAAAAATAGGGTATTCCTCTTTGGCAGGGGCAAGTACATACAGGTGTCACCTTGTATTTGCTTTGAACCAGTTACCCAGGGTAATTGAAATGCTTGTGACCTCTGACTTTCTGCTGCCTCTATGTAACAGAGCTCTGGAGGAGGTGAAACGACACCAAGCTGTCTGAATTTTTAAATTAACATCTTTACATAATGTAAACAACTGCTGATATACATAGACATTGATACACTGAAATTTGAATTGCAAACTAGGCAGCTCAAGAGCGGGTTCACTTCCTGTTCCGATGTCCCTGTTGGAGAGTGGTTACTCTTGGCAGAAGAATCTTTTAATCTGTTGCCCAGCCTGGAACTCAAGGTCACATAAAGACTATGGGCCAAGTTTTTTGTACTCTTACCACTGTTTCAATTTGAAGTGTACAAGTTAATCTTTGTTAGTGCTATAAATATATTGCCTTGGTGAAGAGATGTTAGACTCTAAATTCTTTTTATACTGAGATTAAGTTTCCTTCACAGTGCTGCTATGCCTCAATCAACTTTAATGCCTACTGATGATACCTCTCTACTGTCAGAAATACGATGCTGTCAGCAATGTTGTGGTCAGATTTGTTTGAAAAATCAAATTTCTTATCAGTAAATATTTAAATAAGTAGTGTGGGTTTTAACCTTCAAAGTCCTCTATTTGGTAAAATCATTTCTTTGTAATACTTCTAGGAACACAAATTAATACTTAGGAGGTAATTCTGCTAAAGGATTTAGAGAAAAGTAAAATTACTGTTTCTCTGGCCTAGTGAAATTTCTACATTTTAAGGAAAAGCAGCTGAAATATTTATTGTTTCTTAATAGAAGGATCAGCGCATTTGGTATATATATTGTTTACTGCTATGAAAAAAACTATTAAAATACTTAAGCAACTGGGGGCAGGAGCTGTAACGCAGAAGTCCAGTGTTGCATCAGAATGGATTGAGGGTTCAAATTGGCTCTGCTCATGTACATATTTTCTCAGCCCCTTTCCATGGCTACTTTTCTGAACAAGATAATGATCTCTGCACAGGCTGCATTCCCTCTCAGTCATCTGAGAAGAGAATAATTCTTGGCAGAAAATTTCATAGAATGATGATACATGTTTATTGGTTTTAATGAAGTGTTGCACAAGCTACTTGCATTTTTAATATGTGCGTGTGTTACGTGCCTGCATGTACATACATGCTGTGTTGCATGTCTAGGCCTCAATTTAAAGTAACATGCCTTGTTTAAGAGAACCTGTATTTAAAAATGAGTTCTGGACTCACACAGAATTTGGAGGACTACCAAGGGGGCTACCACAGAAGAGGAAGAATGTTATGAGAAGTCAGCGGTGAAAGGCTTCTGGAAAGATGTTTTCAGGGGTAAATTCCTCCCCTGGCTATCTCCATGTGCATGAAATACTCGCTTACACTGAACTGCAAGCTTTCTTGCCAGTTGTCCAGCATAAACACATTGCTGAACTCCCCAGGTCACTGAGTGTGTGCATCCACACACTTGTAGATCTTTGTAACATTTAGGTCACCATACTGAAATGGTTTGTTATTTCTCAAATGTCATTCCAAGTGCTTTTACTAAGTTGATGCTCTTCGTTCTTTACTCCATAAATGACAGTCTTTCTCAGCATCTAGTTTTTACATTGCAAAACATGATATTGCCTTCCTTCAGTTGAGATAGCTGATGGAATTTTCTGGATTGAGAGAACAGAAAATAACTATCTTTTCTGTAAACAAATTAAAGTGCTTTGGTCTTTGTCTGCTTATGAGAAACACTTCACATTTTGCTCCTTTGACCCACAGAGCACTGGATTCTATAAAAATATAAGAAATGCAGAGCTGCTGGCTTGCTCTCGCCTGCCATCCTGCATTTTTATATATCATTCATTCAATAGATTCTGAATGTTCAGAACATCTCTGTAGGAAAGAAAACTTAGGCTGATTCCTGTAGTCTGCACTGATAAATAAAGTGATGCTTTCAATACCATAGGCCAGCTGGAGCAGTCTTGTTTGTTGTGCTCAGAAGCTGCAAAATTGAGAAATGCAGGACACTACAATAATGTAAATTTAGAGAAAACCAATGTATTTTGACAGCCTTCATGTTCTGTGCAATAGAAATGGAAGTCTGAAACTGCCTGGGAAACAATTTTCAGTTTTTGGGTAGAGATGTTATGGGCTGGTCTGACTAATACTTTATTCAGCGGTAGAAAGGAATTCACACACAAAATTGCTTTAAAAATTGGCAGCCAATCTCCCTGTATTCAAGAAGTTCATGCAAAACTCTGCTAACTTCCTTTGAAATGCCAGTAATAAAAGAAAAACAGAACTCTTCTTTGATTGCTCAGGAGCTGCAAAAAACCAAGTCAGATGAAACTGAAAACTGATTACAAATTTGTTGCAGTTTTCTTAATATAAAGATATTTGTCAACAAATCCAGCATCAAATCTTAATCTTGGCATCTCATTTATGTTCATCTGATTTTTCTTGGGCCTTTTTTGGAAATATGTAGCTGTGTTAGCATGATTGTGACTAAAGCTTTATTTTCATAAGTAGGAGAAAAATTAAGGATTTGGGATAGGGCCTTGTGAATCACCGAAGGAAGTCTGCTTGGAAAGGTAACCAGTTCAAAATACACATGTGTATTAATGATATTTGCTGATACAACTACATTTAATCAAGTACATTGTGCCTAAGTTATGAGTGCAATTTTGTGTGACATGTTCAACTATGCTAAAAAAGTTTCCAAGTGTAAGGTCGTTGTTGTTTAGCAAAGTGAGAAGAAAGGAGGGAAATTGTGTTTAAAAACAGGGGTGCAAAGAGGCAACAAATCCCCAGGATTCATCTCTTCAGTTACACTGCCAGAGGTGACTAGGTGGTAGTACTGTCTGTAGAAGCTTACTCATTAGTAAAGCCACTTGCTTTTTTTCCTTAAAAATCAATATACAGGGGAGAAGAGAAACTAATTCATAAAAGCAGCAAATACCTCAAAGCTTTTCTTGGGTGTCTCCTAAATGAGTTCTCGTCCTTTAAATAAATAACTCAGCTGTACATAATAGTTACTGTGAAGCTATGCCTACTTGAGGGAACAGGGTCCTACTGTCTGGTGATAGGTTCATTGTAGAGGGATGGTACAAATTAGAACTCAAGGTGCTATATCCCTGCTGCTTTTAAGTTCAAGTGTTAATACTGTTCTACTTAATATTGTATTGCTGTGTCAGTCCCATTGTTATGCAGCCATGGCAGGTCACTTAGTTCAATTTTAAAGGTGTCAGATTAAAAGAGATCTTCTTCAAGACCAAAGTGACAACAGGCCTTTAATCTTAACCTACATTTGGATTACAACAATGAATAAAAACTTGGCAATGGCTTTCAACCTTGACAGTCTTATTAAGATGCTCCTGCAGCAAATTTTGATGCTTACAGATATATTTACTGAACTCTTTCACTTACAGAGAAAGAAACCTGCAAAATTGTTTCTTGTCAGATAAAAACTTTTGCTGAAGTCCCAGTAGAAGAGATCATCTCTAATTTCTACCTTTGCCTTTGAAGCTGTAAAGGCAAAAAATGAATTGGTGACAGATTCTGACAGCTGGTTATAAAGGAGCAGGCTGTGTTAATTTGCAATAAGAGGAACGGGGCATGCTATTACTTGTGTCAGTGTGGGCAGGGAGTGGGGAGAGGAAAAGAAATGTGAAGAAGGGAATGCTGTGTGCTTTGCCTCACTACAATTTACGGGACATTCTGGTCGCACACCATTGCTTTTAAAGAAGCAATGTCTCTACATTTTATTTAAAATATTTTAGCATTAAAAAACCAGATTAACCTGACAACTTTTTTCCTTGGAACCGCCATTTTCAAATGGCAAAGGTGGCAACATGGATGTTGATTTCCATAACTCACTATATGCCAGTTACCAACGAACTACTGATAAATACGCACATCTCGAAAATTCTTTGTCACATCAACAAAGTGCAAAATCTTGTGGCAGAAGTTTACCAAAAAGCAAGAGAAGTTAATTGCAATACTTTATTTTGCCTAATGTCCAGAAAATCAATCAAGATAGGGTTCTGAAGAAGTAAGTCCAGAGGAAGTTAGTAAGAGAACTGGAGCACCTCTTCTCCGAAGGCAGGCTGACCAAGTTGGGATTGTTCAGCCTGGAGGACCAGAAGGTTATGTGGAGACCTCATAGCAACCTTCAGTATCTGAAGAAGGCCTACAGGCAAGCAGAGAGGAACTCTGTCAGGAACTGTAGCGATAGGCCAAGGAGGTACGGGTTAAAACTGAAGGAGGTGCCATTTACACTAGATATCAGCAAGAAATTGTTTACTGTGAGGGTGGTGAGGCGTTGGAACAGGTTGCCCATTGAGGCTGGGAGTGCTCCATCACTGGCAGTGTTCAAGGCTGGGATGGATAAGGCCTCAAGCATCCTGGTCTGGTGGGAGGTGTCCCTGCCCATGGTAAGGGAGGTTGGGAGTTGATGGTCATTAAAGTCCCTTCCAACCATTAACATTCTATGATTCTGAATTTGACTGGAAAAGCGTTAGAAGAGAGGAACATTTTGTAAATGCAGTGGTGAAAGAAATAAAACTCTGTTCTGGATGACTGCTCAGGAGTTCTGGAACATTAGTGGAAGCAGATGTCAGCTGAATGCTCCTGTTTCTAGAGCTGTTAAAGCCTAATCATGTTGATTTGAGGGATGATATGCCCAGCCTGTTGTTGGCCAGTCCTATCACAGCCATGGGTTTATGAAAATCTTTTGTTGGGCGTCTGTCTTCAAGGTACTTGCCCTTATTTACAAGCCTTACCAACCACCTGGGTATGATCAGTGTTCAGCAAATCAGATTCTTTAGCTGTGTTGGATTGATAACTGTAATGAAGGTTTTGATCATCAGCAGCCTGATTTCTTCTCCAGGCCATGGTGTTCAGAAATAGGAGAGATTTTTTGTTGTTGTTGTTTTTCCCCTAAATTGTGTGGTTAACCACTGTGGTGGCTTTCAAGTTAACGCAAAACAATGTGGAAAAGTACATCATGTCGCAATTAACAAGTCAGCCTTGGATTCCCTTATTTTTGATTTCTTGCCAGGGCTACGCACAGAGCAGAGCAGCAGTGTGGATATTCCCCATGGTATCTAGTGATCTGCATGTCCATTGATCTTCCGACTCTTCAAGTTGTGCTGGGAACTCTTCTTGCAGAAAAATGTAAAAAAACCATAAACTGAATATCTGAATACTAGGCAGATGATACTTGAGTGAAAGCAGTTTTATAGGTAATAACTAGGGAGTTTATTGCCTGTTGCATTGTGTTCAACTTCTGAGACAGCAGGGAGAAGTATCTGAACAAGTCTCTAATACAGACTGATAGTATTTGTGCCATTACTAATCTCTAGCACCTAGCTTAAGGCACATGGTCACTATGAATAGGGTTAAGATTACACTGGTCAATGAATAGGTATCTTACTGTCTGCATGACATATTTGATAAACAGAATGAATAATGTTAGAAGTATAAAATGTTTTAAAAATAAAATTTGGAGGGGACAGGAGGTATGAGTGCAACCCAAAACGTAGATACTCAAATAGCACTTTCAGACCTTGGATACTCTGAACAAGGTGCCAGACCTGGCTGGCTGATTAGACTTTTACACTTTGAAGTAGAGTTATGTCAGCAGCATGCAGGAGAAGTCAGCTTTTCCCAGAAGGTGCGGAACTTCAGATTTTCAAGAGCCTGTACTTGGATCCAGCAGGAGCACTAAGAGGCTGTAAGCACTCAGTTATTCCACAGAACCTTTGTTTGTAAATCATCTTTGTAAACTGATAAAGTCCACAGAAGGGTAGTTCACATCCATCCCCAGCCAGCTGTAGTCACAGTAATGTTGTTTTCTACTTTAGGTTTTAACAAACAGCTATAAAAAGCACTGGTTTTAACCTTTCTCTGTTGATAGGTAGAATGATCTCCCGCACAGAGAAGTAGACTAGAAATCGTCTGTTCTGTGGTTTCAGACAATGCTAGACCTTTTGGAGACTTCTTTGATCATGCTTTTATGTTTTAAATGAACTGTGTTTCAGTCCTAATCTTTCCTGCAAATACCAAGTTGAACTTTTCATAGAAAGGTGCTATGATATAGCAGAGTATATGAAGAGGAAATAAATTGATTTCTAGAGAACCTTAGAAGACAAAAGCAGCGTTTGTCTTTCTGCCAACAAGAACGAGTATTAGGCAGTAGAGTTCTGAAAGGTTGAGTAGGGCCAGATAAAGTAAGCTGTAGTGTGTAAAACCAATTGAGTATTGCAAGAATGTAAGAAATGTCACCCTGAGTCAATCCAGTGACACCAGAATTGTATGCAGCACTCCAGGTGCCAACATGCCATGGTTTCCAGTGTGGCAGAATGATACTGGCTGCTTTGTCCTTAGTAGTCTTCTTGGTGATGTCTAGTGTTTTATAGGCTGCCACTGCACAATGCAGCAAGGATTTCAGGGAATTGTCTGTGGTTTCCTATCTGACATCCTGTATCAAAGGTAAATCAGTTAGTCACTTGAGGAGCAAATAACTTGTGTTTAACCAATTCATGTTACCTGAAAAACATCCAGTCTTGTTTTGGAGATATCGAGACTTGAAGAATCTACTGCCTCTTTGGTATTTTACCAAATAGTTATTGTGATAAAATTTTAAAAGTCTAATTTTTTATATAAATTTATTTGGTGCGGGGTCTCACTTTTGGTTTTTTGTTCGTTTTTGTTTGTTTGTTTGTTTTTTGTTTTTTTCTAATTTTCTGTTATTATATTTGTAAATTTTCTTTACATGATGTTTAATTTCCAAAACATAAGGCAAGTACTTTGTTGATACTGTCAGTTATTATGGCAGACTGGTGTCTGAGCAGGTCTCTGAACTCATGTTTGCTGTGCAGAAGTAGCAGTTCACACTCCTTTTACAGGTCCACTTCCTAGTGTTTCTAATCAGGAGTATAGGTCTTTTGGAATTTTCCCCAGCTGATCCTAGGGAATCTCCTTCTCCCCTCTCTGCTGGGACTTTGTTTTTGGAACTTCATAATGTAACCCTGTATGCCAATTTTCTGGTTTTTTTCTCTTAGGGTCACCTCAGGCTGGGCAGACTGTATTTTACTGCTGTCTTCCACCTTCCTTTGGCACATAGGCACGAGCCCAGTGTCCTCAGGTGCTCCACGATCTGTTCAGAGATGCGTGATGAGACCAGAGTTTAGGACCCTTTGTTTAGGACTTTTTTGTACTAATTCTGAATCTGCTGATTTTTTAAATACTTCTCTCTTATTAACATAATTGAAAAATCTATTTTAAATGCATGATTTTCATTCTTTCCAAACTCAGAACAAAAATAGTTGCTGATTGGTCGTTTGTCTCTGTCACCAACATTTTTCTTGCCTCTGGATAGTAATGAACTGGTGATACTGCTAGATTTTTTTCATTATCTTCAACAACTTTCTAACCCTGTAGTACTCACAACACACAGTATTTTCTGTTTTAAGCTACCTACAGTTTTAGAAACTATTAGAAGTTATATGTAGTTTTCTACTCCCTCTGGTGGTCTGGCAGTGGAGCTGGCAAGTAGTTTAACTGCTCATATTGACTGCAACAAGCAACGTGTTTGAATGCAGTATGACATTGTAGATGCTTCAGATTTAACCATCTTTCTTTGTCCCAGATGCATCTGAATATCAATGGGTAAAATATTGGTGTTCATTAGTAAATAAATAATATTTGTATTTCTAATAGGGACATGGGGAAGAAGAAAAGAAGAAAATCTGAAAAATAAAAACTTTTATTCTATGTAACAATCTAATTTATTTAAAGGGGTTGAACTTTGGAACTGAGAAAGAAATGTAACTGCTGCACTCTGTAAATTTAATATGACAAACAACTGATCTTCATCTTCTCTTAAATGGTCACAGAAGTGCAGTTGGAAACACAATTATGTGATTCCTGCATAGACAGGAACTGCTCTAAGTATGATTTTAGCCAATAATGTAATGAAGTCAAACAATTGTTCTACAGAGAGAAGAGCTGCAATTATTGCTTTGCTAGATAGAGATTTCAAATTTACAAAGGTACATATTTATTGTAATCTACTTTTTCAATTTCCTAACATATAATAGATATATTATTTTTACCCTTAAGAAATAGTTTAAAATGGTACATGGCTTATTTTCTGTGTTGAAAATGAGAAGCCTAATTAAAGTGGAAAAAGTTTATCTTTGTAAAAATACATAATTACTACTTTTTTAAAATCCAGAATTCTACTCTGGACACCTTTTGCATAAAAAAAGTCAAAAGAATAGGAAAATGTCTGTGTTCGTGAGGTTCACTTTGTCTAGGAAGATTTTATTTTTTGAGCTTTAAGCTAGAATCTGGACCACGTCTAGAATTGAGCTGAACTGTGTCTGTCAGTTTTGTTATTGTGCAAAGACAGCATGAGGATCCTCTTCACCTGCTTCCCTGTGAGAACAGTGTGGGACAACAGTCTGAAATACAGCAGGAAAGAGGGTTACCATGAGTGGAACACATTGAAAGACCTGTGATTAGAGCCTACTTTGGCTATTCCCTGAACTTAAACATGGCCAAAGCATTTATCTGAAATCCTTAAATCTTTGAACAAGACTGAGAAGTTTTATACTGGCACAATAAACATGAGAAACAGCAAACTATAACATTTTTCTTACCATTTTGTTCATTAATACGTGTTAACATAGGGTAGCAAATTTTCTGGCATAATACCTTTGTAAATGTGCACTTGTGAAACAAGTAGCAATTCAGATGGAAATGTATTTATTCAGCCTCCAAAAACCAGTGGAGTGCTTTTTTAATTTTTTTTTTCAATGCATGTAAATATATGCATTTGTGGTGCAGTGGACATTTCCAAGCATGAGCTGGAAGAGTATGAGTTCAATATATATTGCCTGTTGAGTGACACTCTGTTGCCCTTTCACTGACAATGCTGGTTCCCATTTCACATGAATGGGCTTGGAAGGAGCCTTTTTGGAGTCTGACTTTTTGTCTTCAGCAGCACAACTAGTAATTAAACTTCAGATTCAGTCAATCCATATCAGTGACTGTTAGCCTCTGTCATTTATTAAAGACTAAGAATTAACATTAAGGGATTTCATACAAAAAAATAAGTATTTGCCTGATGGTACAGGTATACATTTCATTTTAAGTATCAGTTGCCCATCATCTCACAAGTGCAGTATAAACTGAATCTCTTTGAAGGCAACAAACTACAAAATCTAAAGACCATTGTGAAGAAAGCTTTCCAGGCTCATAGGTTTTCTTGAATTGTTTTGTGTATGATTTTTAACTTTCAAACAGCTGTAAAGGCTTAATAATTTACAAAATAATGTACATTTGCAGATGTAACAATTTCATCTCTAAGAAAATAAATTCATATTAGTACAAAACCTTGAAATGTTGAAATATTTTGATATGACTCTATTCCTTGTTATGAGGCAGAGGTGGTAGGTTTTTAATGTGCACATTGTCAGACTTGTTTTGTAGATGCTGTTGAGCCTCACTTCCCTTTAAATTGCATTTTGATACTCTCAAAAAGGAGACAAATGCCACTGTGAAATTAATTTCTCTAACAATTTTTATATGGTCTGTTCTAAATTTCAGAGAGATTACTGTCTTCAGTAGGAATGGAGAACTCTCCAGTTACCTCCTTTCACTGACAATGTAGCACTAACTGAACAAAAAGACTTCGATTCCACTAAAATGTTTGCTTCTATAATGCTTAGGAGTTGTGCTCTTCACTGCAAAGAAATTAATTCTCACATTAATGTGAGAAAATATTTGCACTTCACATTTGAGAAATGCAGCCCTTGGAGGAGCCACACATCAGAGTAGGTGGGATGCCCGAAAGAGTGTTGTGACCCTGTGAGAACAGGCTCCTGGCAGGGACCTGCAGACACATGGGGAGATGAGCCCACATTAAAGCAGGTTTTTTGGCAGAGCTTGTGACCCTGTGAGGGAGCCAGGTTGGAGCAGCCTGTTCTTGAAGGACTGCACCCTGTGGAAAGGGACCCAGGCTGGAGCAGTTCGTGAAGAGCTGTAGCCCATGGGAAGGACTCACACTGCAGATTTTCACAGAGAACTATCTCCCATGCTGAGCGACCCCATGCTGAAGCAGGGGGAGGACTCCTTTCCCTGAGCAGTAGCAGAAACAATCTATGATTGACTATAACCCCCATTCCTGTCTCCCTTAACCTCTATTGGGAGGAGATAAAGCCCGGAAAAGAAGAAGGGGTGGAGGAAAGATGTTTCGAGATCTGTTTTATTTCTCATTTTCATGCTTTGATTTTGATTGGTAATAAATTCACTTAATATCCCCAAGCCGAGCCATGACAGTATGAGTGAGTGGCTCCTTCCAGTCCTTATCTCAACTAATGAACCTTTCATTATATTTTTTCTCCCCTGTCCACTAACCCTAACCCCATCCAGCCACGATCAAACCACCACACTGTGTAGCCAGGTACTGAAAGTTCCTGCTTCTTCATAGCAAACCCGTGAAATTGCCCTGGACAGTCCATTATTTCTCCTACTGAACTCATCTTGGTGGGATTGGAGTGCAAGTGATGGCATAAGGCAAAATGAATCTTAGTTACTTTTCCTGCATTTTAATTTTCTGTCCTTTTCGGAAACCAGATATCTCTATATTTGTCAGACAGCTGCCGCACCTTAAGAGCAGACTGCTTCTGTCTGCCCCAACAGTTTAATAAATAGGCTATTTCCAGAAAACACCACTTTGTTTAAGGTTGAAAAAAAAGGGAAAATTGACAAAATACGCAGGATCATATTTCTCTATCACTTGTATACTATTCATTCCAGATCCATTACTGTGTTCCATTATGGGTCATCTACAATGGAATCCCCTCAGAGCAGTCTGAGGTATACGGAAGTTTCATTAATGTTAAAGGAGGTTTTCAAAGAGTTCCACTGTGTTTCAAAATGTACTAATTCCTTTTGCATAGACATCGCACTTCACAAATAGTAACTGTTGAGATAATAAGCCTGATGAACTGTTATGTGAATATTTTAATACTATTATTTTTCCAGTAGCTTTTACTGAAATGATGTGATCAGTGCTAACAAAATGTGTTAAAATTGTTGTGAATAAATATGAATAATCTTCATAGGCAAATTAGCTCATTTCAAAAAGTGAAATTTTAGTTTTCATAGTCTTGTGTGTAAAAGAACTAGTAGTTACGGTATCAAACATTTTGAATTATCATTCTTTTCCTGCCTCATTTGTAACTTAATTGTCTTATCTCTCCACCATGTTATAATCACTTTAATGCCCTCTGGATCTTCTGAAAGCTTATGTAAACAAAAAATGCTTTATCACTTATTTCTCTTTTTGCCTTTATTACATTACTAAATCCTCTCTCCAATCCTGCAGTTCTCCACTCTATTTTTTAAGTACTGTAATGTTCTGCTACCATTTCTATTCCACTTTTAAAATGTGAAGAATATTTTGTTTGAAATTGGACTGTAACCTGAAAGTGCTGTAACAGCCACTTGATAAAAAGGCAAATTACAATATCTGAATTTTGTGCTATTCTGGCTTCAGTAGAACTGGGAATGAAAGGTTAATTAGCTGAAACACTGAAAAAGACACCAGATATCTGTCATAGAACTGCGAAAACTGTGACAGTCTAAGGATGACAGAAGCAAAACAATCTTTTTATGATGTGGATATTTATTACATTGAGGATACAGCTGGGGAATGTACTAACATTTAATACAACTTTTAGTTATAGAAGCCTGGATCCATTCCTAATCAATTAGTAATTTGATGGAAGTTGTTGATCTTTAAAAAGGTGCATCCTGTTTCTGATGTTTCAGTGGATGATCAAAATTAAGCAAAACTTCAGAAAGCGCCTATCCCTAGTAGATGTGGCACATGCACATACACAAACTAGAGAATTGTTTAGAAATAGTGACTCTACAAACACCCACAGGCAGTGTCATATTTACATCTAACAGATCTATTTCTTGAACAGCACGTAAAGCTGACTTGTGATAGTATTGTTCCACAAGAGTTTGAAGATTCATGGGGTTCGAAGAATATGTTGCTCTTAACCGTTACAAAATAATGATTGACCTGTCCCAGGCTGGTAACATTAAGTTTGCACAAATTTGACTTCTGAGTTTGTGAACTTGTTATTTCTGAAGACTAACATGTTAGATCCAGTGGACTGCAAAGCATGTAAGAAAAAAATAGCATCCAGCCTGATTTTTGAGTCTTCAAACCTCCAAACTATCATCATCATTGGTGATAGGCAGTCATCCTCACAAATCAACCAAATTCGTGTTGGCTTCACTAACTTCTCATTTCTGAGGATCAACAGAATCAATAGTACAAGTCTGCACTGTGCCCCAAGGACGTGGAACAAGACATTTGAATTAAATTCATGTTGTATCTGATTCCATCATAGCTCTGCAAAGCCTCTTCTTTCCATCAGTGGGCTGTATCCTTATTTTGCAAAAAGTAAATGGCAATGTGTGAGGGATTTTTTAATGCAGTCTTGGTCTTTTTGCTACTTTTTCAGTGAAAATCAGTCATGGCAGCAGCCTTCCAAGGTGTATGTAAGTTTGTGGAAAAGGTGTGCCGTGTATGTGTGATGAAGCATTTGATACACAGTACCATTGCAATTACTTCAGCTAGTATATTTTTATCCCACCCAAATGTTGGAAATGCATTTATTTTCTCAAAACCAAGGGCCTAGTCTCTGTACAGTGAAGATCTTTGTTACACAGGCCCTGCTCTTCGCCTTAGGAGCAGGTGGGAGCTGTGAGCACGCTGGGTGTGCCCTGGTGTGGGACACGGTGTGTAAGGGTCTGTCGGCCTCCGGGACTGCAGGAAAGCGGGATGTGAGGGACGAACGCGGGGAAGGCAAGAGGAGAACGCCACTAAATGGATGAAAAACCCCAAGCCAGAGGGGGGAGCGGCGTCACGGCAAAGAGTGCCAGTGACGGGCAGGAACTAATTTTGCGTTACATTCTGTGGAAGGGGAAAGTGTATCAGTCAGTCATCGCTGGGCAGCTGAACGTGCCATTCCCACCCGATGTGTAAGTGGCTTCGGAAGGAGCAGCTCCTGCCTGCCGGTGCCCACGGGAGCCCGGCGGTACCGGCCCCGCTACCAGCGGCACCTTCAGCGGCGGTGGCGTCGGGCAGACCCGGTCCCTGAGTCCCCGTGTCCCGGTGTCCCTGTGTCCCCGTGTCCCGGTGTCCCGGTGTCCCCGTGTCC